>KK351386.1:0-12652 GCA_000671755.1 Glossina brevipalpis | reverse complement strand
ATTCTACTTGGAAATTCTTCATAATAATTATAATTTTGATACGGAAAGGAAACGTAACGACATTAAGGCAATAGTCAATAGTCCGATAACAGAACAAGTTCGATCTAATGACATACGGTTAAAGACCAAAGAACGAAAGGCTCCAAAGACATCACTAAAGTTTAATGATATTCCGCATTTTTAGTCGATTGACGACAATCGATTCTAAAAGGGGAAGAGTTAAGGTCCATTCTAACAAATAAAAACTCACGAACCACTCTAACGAACAATAGAAATTCAAGAACCGCTCTAATAAATTGTTGATCATATTGAAATCTGAACAACTCAGTTTCCATATTTCCCTAGAAGAATGTTGATCATAATAAACTGACTAACTCGGCTCTTTTTATACGAAATTTAGATTAAATATAATTTAGATTTAATAAAGTTATATATTAAATTGATGTTATATTCGGTAGCTGCTTTCAGGAAGTCCTTGGGATTAGTAGATCCAAATGTGCTTCTTCTCATAAGAGTAAGGTTTACACAACCGCAGAGAATTTGACCACAACTCACATTTTCTTTTCAGCTCTTCGAAATATTACGCGATTTTGCACCTGCTGTTTGCAAAAGAGAGAAACATGAAAAGAGAGCAAAATGTCCGTTCATTTTATCCGAAGTAAATGAGAGTCCGAAGTCTGTCTGTTTAATATAATAGGGTTGGGTTTCTTTGAAAAGAAAAGAACGCTGTCAGTAAAGTTTGGGCACCAGTCGAGCTTAGACCGTAGAAAAAATGTAATTTAAACCGCAAAAAATTGAGAGTCTGCAAGAAATTTAATGGTATTCAAGGCAATTCGATTAGAACATAGAGTGTGAAGGACAATGAACAATTTAATAAAAGGACAAACAGCAAAGAAAAAAAGTGGTTGCAAGCTACAAAAGGAACAAGAAAAATAATAAAACTTTTGAGATTAGCAAAAAAAAAAAATTTAATTACAAAAATTATGAAAAATTTGTTAAGATTTATGTTTACGGATTAATAAAATTGTCACATTAGTTAATAATAGTTGAAATATTAATACAAGAACTTATGGGCTGTGACAGTGGAAATAAGAAGCCTGAACATTGCAATGAAAAACTTTTGAACACCGGAAAGTGCAGTTATAAAAAAAGATATGCGGATGAAAGAAAAGAAAGGAAATGCAATGAGCAGTGAAAGAACAAGCTAAAAGCAATGACGGTTTTATTCAAAAGGAAAAAGAAAAACGGGTGGAAAGGAAAAAGGAGAGCTTCAATAACATCATTAGCATTAGCAGCAACTTCTTCATCATCAGCTGGTATATACCGTACTTATTATGAAGGGTGAGGTTGGGGAAAGGTGTAAGAAACGTAAGGCGCAGTGACTGACGGACTGACGCAGGCAAAACATAACGGACAGACAATTAGTTTCGTAACGTGCGGCACTAGACCAGTATTTTTCATATTATTATTTTATTTTTAATTTAATTTATTTTCTGATAATGTCACTTGACCTAGGCCGGGAAAACTAAAAAACCCAGCTCCACCGCCTTAAACGCTTACATCTTAACATCCAGACTATCGCGTTGCGCCAATTTGGCTCATACCAGACTCAAGAAAGTGCTTAAAAAAATGAAGTGTTTGAAAAATTTTTGACTTTAGGCCCGACGATTAAATAAATAGACAGCATTTTAGGTGTTAGTAGACGAATATTAAGCAAAGAAAATGTCTTTGAGAACCGTATTTTCTATTATGTAACACACATATGATCTCGTTAAAGTGGAAACCATATTTTCATCACATTGAAATATGTCGATGATCGTGCAAGACATTAAGATGTGATTTCTTGCATATGAACCGCTGAAAAACACAAAACAGTAAACATTTTTTGTATCGTATGATAAGTGGAAACGGAAAACAAAACTAAAATTCTTGAAACTAAGTTCTGTTTCTGTTTTCGCAGGTCTTAGAAGGACCAGGAATGGCACCGACAAAAACTACTGCAACTGAAAGGAAAATTAAAAGATAAATATGCGCAATAATATGCTGACAAAATGGTTCTTCGGCGTGCTTATGCTTACTCACATACTGCTTAACCGATCAAGGAAAGACAAAGAGTTATGTTTTGCAATCTTTTCCCCAAACAGAAAACTTTGAATTGTATGGAGTTAGGCACGATGAGCAAATATTTTAATGTTTAAGTCCATCTAAAAGTAGAAAGAACGAAAATAGTCAAGACCACAAAATATAGTTTATAGTAGTTAAAAAACGTCTATTAGTATTTTCTTACGAATTTTCATCAGAAGTTAGTTTCATGTAAAATTCGATATTTCGCAGAATCCCTTAATTAGAATATATCCCCTATAGTTTCTCTCAGTTGATTAAAATTTATATTCACATTTTATTTTAATGATAATAAAATCATTCTCATTGTTTATTTAACCTTCTAAATTTTACGAAACATTTCTGCATTACGCATAAAGAATTCCTTTTATAGCAATCCAGTAGATGGATAAATGTCTTTTAAAAAAAAAAGGCACACAAACAAATGTTATTTATCTCTGTGACTAAGTATTCCAAGTGTTTAATGTACAAAATCTTGTTTGCATTACTTTTACCATTAACTTCTATATGAACTAAATGAGCCAAGTTCTCAAGTTAAAAAAAGATAACAGATTTTAATGTAAAAATTTTTTACCTTAACCCACATTAAGAAAAATTTACAGTGCGTACGGCTTAAAAGTTAAGACTATTTTAACTATATATGCACAAATATGTATTAAAACATCCACAAACGTATGTATTTTTTTTGGTTGAGAGGACATAGTTGTAGATTTGTAGTTTTGCTTTTGTTTGCTGTTGTTTTTTCAATTGCAATTTTCCCATTTTTAGTATACAATAACTGTAATGTCCTGCAGAAGGATCGTTTTGTAGTTTAACGCGGAAGCTTGTCGTCAATTACCCCATTAACATGTCATCATACATATGATGCTTATAAATACGCATTTATCTGATTAGTTGACATTGAACGAGAAATAATAGAGGATTAGTGTCTATCGGAAATCACCTACTTATTGTACTGGCACCATTTGGAAGCAAACCCCGGAACAAAATCAAAATGTGCGCAAAGTTACTATCTCAGCCATTGTTCGCTGAACAAACGACGGAAAAAGTCACCAATCCTCAGTCGATTTCAGACAAAAATGATTTATTAAAAAGAAAATGTTAAATATCGTCGAGACCCACACAAATTACCACGTACTCGATATTTAAATTTTATATGGCAATTTTATGGTCAATTACTGAACGCTTTACAAAAACCTATTAGAACCCATTTCGTTTCAAAATATTCACGAAATTTGACGTGTTAAGACACGTCAATTCATTGAATTGAATACTAACTAATAAACCGGACATAATCATTAATTATTGTGTCAGAAGAATTCGAGAAAGAGAAGGAAAAACCTTTTGCAGCCAGCATTCTTGATGCTTGTAATTGTACTTTTGAGCCTTACGAAACCTTTCCTATGTAAACACAGATTTGGTAGTTGTTTAAAATAGAATGCAAACAAAACATATGCAATTATTTATCATTTGATGATACCTTTGGAACACTGGTATTTGAGAGAAATACTAACCATTTTCTTGAAATTCGTAAGCAGAATTATTATACATTACTTCATAACGTTTAAAACACATTATATCTCTTAGAGATGTCATTCATCTTCGCTTGTCGGAAATTCGAAAACCCTCCAAAAATGTAGCTTATAAAGTTGACATCAAAGAGGATATGTTTATGTATATCATACATGATGTATATATATGTATATATATATATACACACGTGTATGCGCGTATGGTGTTGAAAACGTGTTAAGTGTTGATTAGAAGTCATGAGTTCTATTATTATTTCCCCTATAAGTCTTGGTTACATAACCTGTCGTGATTTTAAAAGGGATATCATGAAAAGGAAATACATTTTTTGTCTTTTTCCCTAAAAATGATTATGAAACAGAAATGACTTGAAAATGAAGGTTTAAGTTAAGGAATAAATATTTTATTCATTTAATTATTTATTTATTTATTTAATAGTTTGTGAATTTAATTTTCATGATAAGTATATGTGCAAAAATAGCAATACTTCCTGCCTTGGTTCACACAATAAAGCGACGACAATAACGGGGTATATAAGTACACAAGAAGAGAAATTTTAAAATATACAATAAAAACAAAAATTTTCTCAAATAAATTTTTTCAATTGTGGACCTTAAATGAAATTATATCTAACTATTAAGAATATTTTTGAAAATTGCAAACACATAAAACAATACATAAAATAGAAATTTTTGTTATGTGCATTTTGTTTCAAATCGAAATATGTTCAAAATGTGTCGTTTTTGTTTGCTCTAAACTGATGACGATGTATTAGTTCTATCATCTAATTCTCAAATAAAAGTAAACAAGTTGTACAGATGTGAAAATGACAGTAAGGCATTGAAGTACACTTACCCTAACGGTGTTTTAATTTCCTACTAAAGAAGTTATTTTACAAGAACATCATATTGAAGCAGGAGAGCATCGATTAGCCTATAAGCACTACCGGGGAATCGAACTTTTATTTATTTATGTATTTATTTAAAATAGTATGCTACAGTACAAAAAACTTATTGCCTAACTTAAGAAAAAAAACTTAAAAAAAGAAAAAAAGTAAGAAACAAAATCTTAAGCAATAGCTTCTTAGCAGCAAGACTACATGACATTATTAATAAGTATAATATACTCAACATATAGTAATCACGTATAAAAGGTGCTAATAGGATTAAAAACTCGTCTGAAGGATCGCCCTCTTTATACTAACGACGGATCAATCGAATGGGTATTTTTATTAAACATTTTGCAAAGAATCCGAAAAGGATTAAACACCTGATAATTGGTACGGCACTGAGGTAAGTAAAAAAAATCATGATGCCTCGTGAATCTACCAGGAACGCTAAACGAGATGGCCTGCAGAAGGAGAAGAGTAGATATAGATCCTTTAATCAATTTTGCTATAAACACTACCCCTAATATTTCACGTCTTTTTTCGAGTGTGGGGAGATCAATAAGCTGAAGTCTATTTACGTAGGAAGGTAAAATCAGTCGGGGGTCCCAACCCAACCCTCAAAGGGCAGGGAGTAAGAAGTTTTTTCGAACCGATTCTATTTGATCAATATAGACCTTGTAGCTAGGTGACCAAATCACCGAAGCATATTCGAGAATTGATCTAACAAGGGCCATATATAATCGTTTGGCTATATAGGGGTTAGAAAACTCCTTTGACCATCTTTTTATAAAACCAAAGATCGATTTCGCTTTATTCACAGCTGCATCGATCTCTAGATGAAATCTTAATTTGTTGTCAAAAATAACTCCCAAATTACAGATGCTAGAAACATTATCTAGCTTGTGGTTGCGAAAGTAGTAAGTAGAGGCCAACTTATTAGATCACGAAAATTACAGCATGCAACACTTTTTTAGGTTAAGGCTCATGCCATTTATTTCACACCACGTTATTAGGTTATTTATGTCACACTGTAGATTAGCGATACCTTCAGCAGAGTTGGATGAAAGAAAAATCTTTACGACATCCGCAAACATCAAGCATTTCGAGTACCTTACACAACTGGGAAGATTATTTAAGTAAAGTAAGAAGAGGATAGGTGCAAGATGACTACTTTGGGAAACCTAGACGGAACCAAAGTTTTACGCGATTGACATTCGTTAAACAACACTGTCTGAGTTCTCCCTGTAAGGTATTCTTGAAGCCAAGAGACCAGGGAAGAAGAAAAACCAAAGCGTCTCTATCAAATGCCTTCGAGAAGTCAGTGTAAATAACCCCTCCGTGTTGGGAGGGGTACAAAACTAAACTAAGCGAACGGACTAATCTATTTGTTGTCAGCCGCTCAAATATTTTAGGAAGAACGCTAAGTTTAGCAATGCATCTATAATTGTAAATATCATCCCTCGGCCCGCTGTTATAAAGAGGAATGATAAAACTTGACTTCCATGTAGCAGAAAACTTTAAAATAATCCTCATTTTAGTTCATTTTTTGGGCATAATTAAAAATTATTGAAAATCAGTAACCAAGACTATTTATTTCAAGATGGCTACGTGTTTAGAAACTAGAAATTTCATTGAAGTTTTAGCGAAGCCACTTCTACTTTGAGCCTCTTTTCTTAGAAATAAAAATCTATTGATAAAATCTGAATTTTAAAGACATTTTTCTAACTTCCATTGAAAGCCGAGTTTTAATAAGAGAAAAATCGCATTTATGAGGCAAAGATTCACTTTCAAAACTTCGTTTAATATATATACAGATCTTATGATTTTGTGTGGAATGATAAAGGTTGTAGTCCTATTCCATGCTTGGTTTCTGACATAAACGATGAGAACGATTATTTCAATCTTCGTCGTGGTTTGGTAACCTGTAAGTAACAACTCTGTCGGTCGCCTCAGTAAGTAAAGGTTGTACTAGATGTTTAGGTTGGGTTAGGCAAAGATGAGATAATATAAGGCTTACGTATACCTAGCAAGATTGCATGGTACCTCTTAGCGATACAACGAATTGAAAATAAATTATTTTAAATTAATGATTTTTTTTAAATTCTTTAAGGAAGAGATAGATATTAAATCATTCGGTTCGAACTGAACTTTAAAATTTATTCTTTAATTCTGAGTGTGTTGTGTAAATATTAATTTAAGGTTATTTGTGACACATCTTAGTTGTGTTACTACCATACCATTCTACACTCCAAGGGCACAACATTTATTTTGATCTTCTTAAGCTTTTTCTGGCAACTATTGTTTGGTTATATTATTTAGGGTACAAACACACAAAGTTATTTGCAATATTGATATTTTCCCCACATCTTTTACTATTAAATTTTTCCTTTACGTTGATATTTTTTGAAAAAACATGAATTACCGCCATAAAGTGTCGCTCGGTATAGATTTACGGCATTTTAAGCACTATTCTCAAAATTGTAACTCAGTAGTTCGTTGCTGGTAAAAGGGGAAATACAAAAAAAAAGAACAGAACGTAAAAAGCGAATTAAGGGTTCAAAGTCGAGAGTAACATCCTTTAAATGTTTATATCTAGAGTTTGAAGTCATACAAAGCAATATTATGTCACAATTTCAAAGTGAGAGATCTGAGTTTTTGTCCAAAGGATTGTTTCAGTTTCTTTTGTTTTTTGAAATAAAAATTCTGTATAAAACAGATCAGGGACAGAAACAATTTTTGGAATAAGACTTAAAAGCAAAGTCTCTTTTACGACCTTTCTGGAAGGCCAGCAGTTTATTATGCATAAATATTATGTGGGCTTGCACATATATCTTTAACCGTTGTTCGTGTTAAGCCTACATACATTTGCCTGCATAGTATACAATAGTATACCACGTCATGTTGTTCATTTCACGCATGAATTATATTATTGTTGTTCATATACACAAAAGAAAAACACACAAATATTCATACGTAGGCGCACACAAATGTTTGTAATCACCCAACCAGATCGAGATTGATTTAATGCTGTAACACATCTATATGCATGCTTACGATTATAATTATACAAACAATTAAAAAACACATATTATCTGTTCGTTATAACAATGAACTTATTATACCCTCTCTTGCAGTTTTATTATTCATTAGACATTTTATTTAAATTATTGAAATTTGCATGGAATAACTGCTATTTAAATTTCTTACGCATTAAGGCATATTTCATATGCCATATGGCATATCTCAATTCTTAGAAAATTCAGCTAACGTGAGAGCTGAAGTCGACCATGCAATGCGATGAAGATGATTTGATGCGTGAACAACAGCGTTTGGATGACGATTTTTTGCATCGACTCGTCTTCTATATATACGTCTAATACAAAAAGGCACTTGAAACGATGCTGAAACGAAACAAGACGGAGATATTGATATAGTGACATATATACTATTCAAAAAAAAATCGTGCGCTGGCTAGACCGTTCACTCTACTCTCCATGGTCAACGTCCGATGCAATTGGAGCGCATAATTAATCCAAAATGTCCAAAATCGATCAGTAGCAAAGTGATCGTCTGTCATCACGACAATTACTTATTCCACCTGTTTTTAATGTGGCCAAGAGGAACCGTTACAATATATAATATAATGTATAACAATATATATAATATATAATATAATATATAATATATAATATATATTTATATTTGTAAATTATAAGAAACATTTGTTTTTATATATTATATATTATTTATATATTTATATTATAGATATTATTTTACGCAATTATTATGAGCAGCCTTTGATATAATAACAAATGGTCAGCATAATAAATAAAATGTACAAAATAAATATTTCAGACGTAGAAGCTGTGTGCAATTAAACCTCATGTGCAGCATAAAACGAATGAATAAATTATGGCACAATATAAGATAATAAGATAAATTACTAACAATTAAAATCATACCCATTAAAGACATATTAACATATAACTTTATATATACGCATACATATATGTATAATTTCAATATTATACGAGCGTACTGTAAAATAATCGAAACTCAGAAATACAGTTGAACGTTGAGAATAATAATAATTTATTTTATTGATTACTGTTGCCTACGCAATTGGCAATGACTGTTCTCTATTTTTCTTGGGGTCTTTTCGTATTCAAGTCCTAAAGACTAAGTATGTAATTGGTTTGTTACGTATGAAAGTATAAAACACCCATGTTTCTGCACATTTGCTCCGTTTGTTCCGTATGTAAGGGCATCCTCATGTTTGGTTAATTGTACCTACCAGAGTTTCGAGTTCTCTTCATTTTTCCATGTATTCCACTGCCTCTCTATTCATTGATATGTCTTTCCGCTGGTGCACTCTTTTCCTCTATCCATGCTTTCATCTACATATCTTTTCATTTGTTCATTCATTTGCCCATCTATCCTTCGGTCCAAGCATGTACGTCCATGTGTTAAGCAGTTATCTCTTTTCAGTGCTCGTTCCTGTATCTGTTCATTGTTTAATTTGTCTGTTTTCACTTTCGTTTGTACTTTCGCATACCCTTGCTTTTCTCAAGCTGATGTGCACTTTCCATCTGTCTTACCAATCGAAGTTGTCGGTTTTCGTCATTGTTCAATTCAAAAGGACGATTAACTAAGACAACAGATGGCTGCTAAACTTTTTCTCTACATCCCCTCCTTTTGTTATCGTAAGTGGCAATGACAAAAGAGAGGCATGTAGAGGGAGAAAAATATCTGTTTTCGTTCTCGTAATAAAATAAAAAAGTCAGAGTCAGTCAAAAAGAAGTACAGGTATTTGAACACAAAAATAGTTCAGTCAATTTAAAAAAAAATCCCCAAATATAATAATATATTGTTTCTTATCTTCAAAAAAATTCATACTCAAAAAATCGGAAATTATTAAGAAAAACGGATAAAATTTGTAAAAAAAAATGTTATAACGATTCGTACAATTTACTGAATTACAATAGTTCATAAAATTGTATGTTTTATAAGAGACACAAAAATAAAGTATTGATATAAATATAACTGAGTTAAAAAAAAAACGATTAAATTTCGTAACCAATAAATATTTTTATACAAAAAGAACGAAAGAAAATTATAAACTAAGTTATCGCGATATCGACGACAATACTTGTATAGAAGAAAACGTCACTAATATGTCCTACGATGATGAAGGATCCACATCTGAAATCTCTATAAGAAAGCAGACCGAAGAAAAGACACAGAGGCATTCCATATATCCAGAAAAAAATATGCTAAAAAGAATTTTCGACTTTCATGACCAAGCCAGACTTTATGACTTCAAAAAAAAAACATAAAAATTATAGAGCAAAATAGCCATATTTAAAAAATCGTTAGAAAATTTTTTTTTTATCAGTACGAAATCTATGTAGTAGATTTTTATGATAATAAGCATAAGCTAGGAGGTATAAGGAAACTAATTGTCGATAAAGTTCTGAAGGTTACAAAAGATTTTATTACTTAGTGCACTTAAGTCTTTGTCCGACAGAATGCTGGTTTAAAGTATATTAATCGGAAACAAAATAAGAAACATCTCAATTTTTTTAAGTTAGGATTAAGGACGAGCTTTTAATTCTTCGAGTGTATTCTCTACTATTGATTGTAATTGTATTATAATAAGCTTTTGTACTTCATTATCTTTAAATTAAGGAAATTACAGCGCATAGGACCGGAATATGTTTTGGGGAACCAGCCATGTACGATAAATAAGTAAGACGCTTTGTCAGTAACTCAGAAATTCCGTGCAAAATTGCATAAAACATTTATGTAAATATATCTTATATTATTATTAATTATTAAATTATTCCTGTAATGTAGCTTTCTTTAGTTATAAAAAATAGCTTGATATTCCTTTAGAAAAATTTTACTTTAATTGAAACATTTGGCGAACATAAAATTCAAAAATCTTCAATATGTGTTGGCATAAACTACTGAACAAGAGCAAAATATTTTATTGTTTATTACGAAATTCTGTACAAATAATTAAACTAAACTGAAATGCAATCGAACCAGTGCAGCCTATTCTAGTGCATAAAGATGTCAGTAAAGAAATGAGAACAGTAAGTAATAGTCATTCAGCATAATTTGCCACATAAATATTTTGGTTGCTGGTTTCAATTTTTATGGCCTGAAGTTCGAATTACATAACGACTTTCTTATATATCCACCACCAAAGGTTGGAGGTATATCAATTTTGCCATTTTGCCCAAAAAGAAAATTTAGAAACTTCACAAAATATATATATATTCTTGATCAGCATCAAGTTCAGAACTGAGTTAAGTATGTCCGCCTATTTATCTGTCTGTCCGCTAATTTATGTAACGTTTGTAGTACACATTTTACTGGCCGAAAAAAGAGACGTCGGCTTTAAATTTAACAGAATCATTCGTAGTTCTTTCACGTATTTTGCTATTAAAAATGGTCCACGGCTTTGTCTGTCTCTGTATTTTTAAATAAAATACATAAATATAAATACAGATCGGTCCAATTTTTTCTTCTATTTCATTATTGAAAAATAATTTTCTGTATCCGATATTTCTCTACGAAATTGATAAAAAGTCGTATTTTTGCGTACTAAATGAATACGGAAAATTTGAATGACATATCAAAATTTTTAAACCCTTCCCTCGTAAATATTCCTACAAAACATAAACTTTTGTAAATAGTAGCAACTCTAATATTTAGTGCATATAATGAAGATTAGAAATTCGTACCCCGACTTATATAAGAGTTTCCATGGGAAGCAAGCGCTTGCATGGTATCAAAGTCGAACTCTTAGTACTTCACGAAGGATAACAACATCTTTCAGAAGAAAATTAAATTTATGAAATTTGGATTCTATCAACTTCATTTGTACTCGCTCCCATATAAGCTCTTCCAGGAGAAGTATGGCTTTACATGGAAACAAAGTCTAATTTTTTGTATGTTATTATAAAAATGGATAAACAATCAACGAAGGCGTGGTAGTTTAGAATTTGCCCGACCATAAAGGTTTTACTTCTTTTGCCGTAATTAGTTCACGGCTGTAGAACATGTTACTTTGTCTTATGAAATCTATAAATTTTTCATTAATTTTAAGTGAGGAATTCGAAATGATTTGAAGATGCCGCTACGAATAATGGTAAATCTATATATTTTTTTCTAAGCAAAGTTTTTTATGGCTAAAGCTGTAAAATACAAATGTTGCATGTGCTGTAGCAGATTTAACTCGCATTAAAATAATATAAAATATTTAGTTTGATAGATTTTCTAAGTAAACTTGATAAACTTTTGTTCATGTTATAAAGCATAAGTTTTTTATGTTTCCATCTTTCTTATATACAAGAAGAAGGAGAAAATGTTCGAATGTTCAGTTAAAACTGGCGTGATTTCTTAAAAGGACTTTTAAAATTCTTTTACAAAGGATTTCACATGTTATATAGCGTAAGCAGACAAGAAAAAGAATGTGAAGGTGACGCGAAATTTCTAAATTACTCTAAAGATAATTGAAGAACTTTTTTAAAACATTGTTAAGTTAAAAAACCTATTTTAACATAGATAAAATTTCATAATAGAAGGGTTAGCACAAATTCTTCATTATTTCTAATTAAACAAGTAAGTTATATTCGGCTATACCGAATCTTTTATACCCACCACTCTTATATTAAAGAAGGGGGAAAAATAAATTGCCATTGGTGGGCGTGGCAACGAAAGAACTTTTAATGTTTCTATCAAGTTTGAAGCCGATATCTTCATTTTTGCGACCAGAAGAATGTGTACCATAGACATTAGATAGCTAAGCAGCCAGACAGATCGGCAGACGTACCGACAGATATGTCTTGGTGCATTTCGAATTCAATACTGATCAAGAATATATACACTTTACGGGGCTTCTGAAGAATTCTTCTTAATATTATAAACATTTTCACAAAAAATTTAATTTCAATATTCTGTATCGAATGGGCGTGGCCAATCCTTACCCTTTCGCACAGAGGCTACGGGATAGTTAATGCAAGTAGTATATATATGGGAGAACGTCGAATGGAATTTTGGCCCGCAGAAAAAAGGACCTTTTTTTTTTTTTTTTTTTTTTTT
>KK351384.1:79969-92467 GCA_000671755.1 Glossina brevipalpis | reverse complement strand
ATATTTATTTTATAGTTATGTTTATATTTATATTTATATTTAGATTTAGATTTATATTTATATTTGTATTTATACTTACATTTTCAATTTTTTTTCTATTAGATTCAATTGTGTCGTTACACGAGTGGAGCGCATCTGCATTAATTTAACGATACAGAGTCCACAACCAAGCAACCGAGAACATCAACAGAAGCAAAACGACAATAAAAGAGTCAACTGCTTGGCAATCGCTAACAGATATAATGGATTGGGGTTTAAAAATAAACAATTTTTAATAACCATAATAAGAAAAAAATGTACCGTTAAATAAACCACTAACTGTGATAAATAATTAGCGCAATAAATATATGTATAAATGAAGACATATATACACATATATGTACATATATATAAATTAAATGTATGTAGAAAAATAAATGAAAAGCAAACTAAGCTATAATGCATCTAAAGAGTTTACGTAAATTAGCATTATTTGCTATCATAAGCATAGCATTTATGTTTAATTTCGTACATGAGACAGTAGCTGCTACCAAGGAAAGAATAAATTTGAATGTTACGCAGAAATACAACACCAACGAATTATGGAGAGAGAAAAGAGATCAACAAGAGCAAAAATCGATTTTTCGACATAAAGGCGAACAACACATTAGAGCACAAGTGCACCCTGAGACTGCTCAGCAACTAATTATTAACAAATCGCATAATCAACAAATACCGCATAGTTATCACCGAGAACCGAGGCAACAGCAACAGCAACAGCAACAGCAGCAGCCGCTGCCGTTTCACGATCATCGACAACGTTTACATTCATCGACAAAGCAGAACGTTGGCGTTGTACCTGGTACGAATGCTGGCGTTAACGTTGCTAGTCAATCATCTAGAAGAATATCACGCGATTCAAATGCTTACAGTGTTCGGAAACCGAATATTATTTTAATTTTAACGGACGATCAAGACGCAGAGTTGGGATCATTAAATTTTATGCCACGAACTTTGCGCATCCTAAGAGATGGTGGTGCCGAATTTCGTCACGCTTACACTACAACACCTATGTGCTGCCCGGCGCGATCTTCACTCCTGACCGGCATGTACGTACACAATCATATGGTATTTACGAACAATGATAACTGTTCGAGTCCCCAGTGGCAGGCCACGCATGAGACTAGATCGTTTGCCACCTATCTATCGAATGCAGGCTATCGAACCGGTTACTTTGGCAAATATCTAAATAAATACAATGGTTCCTATATACCGCCCGGATGGCGTGAATGGGGCGGTCTAATCATGAACTCCAAATATTATAATTACAGCATAAACATGAACGGTCAAAAAATTAAACATGGCTTCGATTATAGTAAGGTAAAGAGGATTTTGTTTAATTCAAAATTATTTTTTTTTTAAATTAAATTTATTGTTTTTTTTGTTTTGTTTTTTATTTTGGTCATTTTTCATTTAAGGACTACTATCCCGATCTGATAGCTAATGATTCTATAGCATTTTTACGTTCTTCCAAACAACAAAACCAAAGAAAACCTGTGATGCTGACAATGAGTTTTCCTGCACCTCATGGTCCCGAGGACTCAGCACCGCAATATAATCATTTATTTTTTAATGTAACCACTCACCAGTAAGTTTTATTTCAAAAAATTAATGAAAAAAAATTTTTTTAAATTTTATATAAAATATTTTCGACTTCTTTTTTCTTTTCTTTTTTTTTTTACAGCACACCTTCCTACAATTTGGCTCCGAATCCGGATAAACAATGGATTTTAAGAGTAACTCAACCGATGGAACCCGTGCATAAACGTTTCACGGATTTACTTATGACAAAACGTTTGCAGACCCTTCAAAGTGTAGACGTAGCCGTAGAAAGGGTTTATAATGAACTGAAGACTCTTGGCGAAATCGATAATACCTATTTGATTTATACTTCCGATCACGGTTATCATTTGGGTCAATTCGGCTTGATAAAGGGTAAAAGTTTCCCTTTCGAATTTGACGTGAGAGTACCATTTTTAATGCGTGGCCCCGGTATACAACCTTCTAGAGTGTAAGTAAGGTTATGTTCTTTGTTTTTCTCCGAAACTTTCGAGACTAATAATAATAATAATTCAAAATTTGTTTAGGGTAGAAGAAATTGTATTAAATGTGGACTTAGCTCCAACATTTTTGGACTTAGGTGGTGTACCGGCTCCTGCGCATATGGATGGCCGCAGTATTCTACCTTTGTTATTTAGTAAACATAGAAATGTACGCGATTCTTGGCCCGATACATTCTTAATTGAGAGTTCCGGACGTCGTGAAACACCTGAACAAATCGCCGAATCTAGAGCCAGATTACAAATGGAAAGATTTAATATGAAATTAGCGAACAGTACTTTCGTTGAGGATCTAGTAGTTCTAAATGGGACAACAGCAGCATCTCCTACAAGCATTTATTCGGACGTTATAGATCTAGAATCTCGAGAAGAAGAGATTGAAAAGGGTAAGAATTAAAATATCACTAATGGTAAATAATTGCCGGATTTAAAGGGCATCTTTTGTGGTTTTAAAAAGCATTTGCGTTTAACTGAAACCAATGACTCTTCTTAAGGAGTTGGATTATAGATGATTGTGAAGAGTGAAAAAGCGAAAGGAAACAGGTAATACAATTTAGTTCAACTTCCAACAGCGGCTTATGGGAAAGCCACACCTCCGAAACAGAATTTTGAATACAAGTTGCCTTATAGTAGAACAAGGTCTCATCGATAGTAAAAATATAGTTTATATCATTCGACGTTAAGCCCGTCCAGAACGTATTGAGCGTCATTATTACATTTCTTCTCTTTTTCAATACATAATAACAGGAGTACTTAATTAGTCTACTTTTGGATTTGAATCAGACGTTTGCTCCGGCATAAAAGCCCAAATGAGTTTATAAAAGCTGTTCCGAAAAGCCATTGTTTAGTTTAAATTTGTTTTGTTACAGACTCTGTACACTCGCTTCTTGGAAAGAGAAGAAAGCTTTAAAGATCCTGCAAAATATAAATATATGTTCTTGATCAATATCGATACGATAATGTCCGCCCATCCGCTTATGTGTCTTTCTGTGATAAACATTCTTCCTTAAACATTCTACTTATTCTTTACTCTTTACTCGTCATATCTAAAGTAAATTGCGAACTTTGAACTAAATAAGTTACTTAGAGCTTTAGGCACGTTCTTCTTAAATTTGTCTTCTTCTGATTTATTGCATATCTAAGATACCTTTGAACCAATTAACTGCAAATTTCAACTATAACTTCTAACATTTTTCTCTACTGAAGAAAACGAAAGGTTCGATATAAAATGGTGGTATATGGATTTCGCCAGAAAATTTTCAAGATACAGAAAGCATCCGGAAAAAACTTCAATACAATAATTGATACGCGACATGAGAAGAGAAGGCGCAACAGTATATTTTTAAATCAAAGTGATAAATATAGATTTCGATTTTACAATTTTTTTGTAGCGTAAGACATTGTGTTGACCAATATTATCCAATATCCAAAATTTTATTAAACCAGAAAAATATCAAAAAAACAGCGCAGTTGTTAAGAACAGAAATCATTTACAAATAGATTAAACAGTACAATGTTAGTTATTTATGAACTATGGCAGATAGAACGATGAAATTTTGCTATTCTTCCCCTAGTTCTTCCAGAATGTACCGAGATTGGGTTTTGTTGCCATATAAAGGTTCAGTTCTCTTGAGTATATATAATACTGTACTATGTGTTGGGCTTCATAGCATTTAGTATACAGTATACAGTATAGTATACGGTATAGTATACAGTATAGTATGCAGTATAGTATACGGTATAGTATACAGTATAGTATACAGTATAGTATACAGTATAGTATACAGTATAGTATATAGTATATGTGTTGAGTTTCAGTAAATAGGCATACATGGTCCAAATTTGTTACCATTAGTTTTTATGTCAAATTACTATCAACGACCAATTTTTATCATGAAATATTAATATTATTCATGGGACTTCTATACGCGGGATTGAGTACAAAAAATAGATCTATATGGTCCAAATATTACGGTGTCATTTTCTTCATGAAATGTTGATCTTTTTACCGCATACTAGTTTACTTTTCATAAGTAATATATCCTATCCAAATTTTTCACATTTACTTCATATGCCGAAATGCTAGATTCTATCCACTTTGTTCTATGTAAAGACTCTTTTCAAGTGGGGTATTATATGAGAAGCGGCCGATCAATTTTCAACAGCGTTCGTCCCTGGGCGGAGACACGTCAGTAGATTAAATTTCTTTAAAATATCTTTAAAATTGCAGCAAGCATTGAGTTGAAAACGAGTATAAATAGACAGACATCAGATAGATGGACAAACAGACAAGCTTTTAATAAAAGGTTGGATCTATCTTAAGGCTTTCTGAGTGTTATACACATCCGCACAGCCTGCATCCCATTTAGTGTGGTTCTTCGAACAATCTACTCCTAAGCAAAATCGGTTGAGTTTTTAATTTGAAATAAATACAAGATAAGATACGCTTTTTATACGAAAAATATGATGAATTCACGCGATTCGTGTTATCTTACAATCAAATAGTGTATAAGAGTAAGTTGTCAAAGATTCGATTTGATCCGTGTGCCTCACTTTACGCATTTTAAGCTTGAAGCGAACATTATTATGTTTTTTACAATTTTTCTAGATACAGATACTGAAGATGATTTGGATGATGATTTCAAAGTCAATCAAGAAGATGACTTATATACATCGACTGATGTTGTCGATGATCTTGAGACAGAGCCCACCGATGAAGAGATACATCAACAAGATCAATTCGACAACAATTTACCGCCCACGCGATATATAACAAAAATGATGCGTTTGAACTCGGAATGCTCGGATCCAACACTACTTGAAAATTGCCGTCCTGGACAAAAATGGAAATGTATTAATGAAAATGGACGTTGGCGTAAACATAAATGTAAATTTCATGTAAGATACTGCTTTAACATTTCTACTTAACTTCAATTCTTTTATTGTGAGATCCATACATTACATTACAGTTACAACTGCAGCATCATTTAGAGGAAATATCAAAACTGCCAAATCCTCAAACAAAACGTAATTGTGCCTGTTTCACGCCAGATGGCGTAGTGTATACAAAAATAAAATCGGAAAATTATGGAAAAGATCAGCAAAGAATTAGAAAACGGTGAGAGAACAAACATTTTGCTAAACATGAAAGAAAAATTTGAATTGAATTTCTTTTTGAATTTCGTTTATGTTTAGAACACAAAATTTAGCTAAACGAACACGAAGACAAAAACGTGAGACAGGAGAAAAAGAATTCTATCACACTGAGTTACCACAAGAGATGGAAGATCTTTTGGATTTGCATAGAAATTTGGAGATCATTGAAAGACATTTGACTTCTGAAAGGCATTCAAGAAGAATCAAACGAGAATTAACTTCACAACTATTTGATAATCCTGTATTGTTTAATGCAGATGATAATAAAAAAAATTCTTCTTCTTCAAATGAAGCCATATCCAAAGTGATACAAGAAATTCAAGATACTCTCGAAACATTAGAATTGAAATTTGTTGAACATGACGACACTTCAAATAATACAGGAAAAAGTGTTACTAAAATGACGACAGCCGGTTTTGTGAGAGGTGGAAAATTCCCTAAAGTTGGAGGACGTGTAGGGACACGTTGTTTTATTGAATCTCAAACAGGTAAAGTCAATTGTTCGGATGTAATTTATGATGATGAGAAAACTTGGCGTAAATCTCGCAGTCAGATTGATATGCTTATTAAAGTCTTAAAGGATAAAATAACGCATCTAAAGGATATTAAAAAGCAATTAAGAGAAAGTAAACAACAACAATTACAAGAACGTTATTGGAACAATGAATTTATTACAGCGTCTAGTAGTAGAAATGGCGATGCTTTCAAATTTAATTTAAATAATGATTATCTAAGTCATCGTCAAAAAGGTCGCAGAAGAGGTTACAATTCCAATGGTTATCATCAATCTCACTATTCCCGCACTCCTCCAATTCATCATCGTAGACATCATACTTATGATGGAAACAATGAGTATGGACGTCATTTCATCAACTTAACTGAGCCAACTCCTTATTCTACGACAAAATTCACGGAACTTACAGGCTTAACCACGACCATAAAAAGTCAAATGAACAACAACAAAAACGATAAATATGTTCCAAGAAATGAGTATCAAGTGCCAAATAATTCTAATACATATAAAGCTGTAGGACAAGGAAGAAATCCGACACGTAAACCCGCAGATATAAATAGTTTTATAATCGAAAGTACGGGAAAAGGGTCTTCAAATAAATACTTGAATGAAAGCAAACTTGGAAATAATTCTTTTTCAATCGAAGGTATTCATGCCATTTAGTATTTCATCATGTTATTCGATGTTATATTATTCTATATCTCTGTGGTATTTTAAAAAGGTGGTGTACGTCTTGGGGGTGAAACGGTTATGAAATATCAAAATAGTAGCAATCGTGGACAAAAGGAAGTGGTCAGAGAAACGTATCATAATAAAAGGCCGGTACCAGCATATGATCCATTTGAGCAACAAAAACAACAATTTTTGGGACCGGCTGAATGCTATTGCGAACATGAACCAGAAACGTAATAATAAAATTCATAAAATAATGAATGAAATTATTTTAAATATAATTTAAATATAAATATAATTTAAATATAAATATAATTTAAAATAATGTTTAATAATTCTTTTTTATACTTTCAGTGATATGGATTCGAAAGAAATTGCCCGTGAAACCCGACGTAGAATAAAAGAGGAACGTCAACGTCGAAAAGAACGGAAACGTATTAAAAAAGCTCGATTGGAAAAGGAATGTTTATCCGAGAAAATGAATTGTTTTTCACATGACAATAGCCATTGGCGCACTGCCCCTTTATGGAATGATAAACCTTTTTGCTTTTGCATGAACGCTAACAATAATACATACTCATGTATCCGAACCATAAATGCGACCCATAATTTTTTGTATTGTGAATTTACTACAGGATTAATAACCTATTATGATTTAAAATTGGGTAAAGTTTTCCGAAGAGAAAACTTGAAAAAAAAAAAATAATTTTTCACTAAAAAATAATTTTTATATTATTTAGATCCTTTTGAGACGATAAATCGCGCTTCATCTTTAACTACATTACAAAAATCCTGCATGCACGACATTTTAGAAAAACTAAGAAACTGTAAAGGTGTCAATTGTACGTTGCGAAAACAAGAAATACCTGCCAAAAATGTCAACGCAATAAATAGTATTGCAAGAGATATTAAATGGAAAACTGATGGTACGAAATTGCGATCAAAATATAGCGAGAATTTTTGATTTTTCTTATAAACTATTTATTTAATCCTTCTCTTTAAAGAATGTTCTCTTAGATGTTAGATATTTTTCACGAAGCAATTGCAATTTCTTTGGGCCCTTAAGCTAGATCTGTTATTTGACTTTTAAGCATGTTTTTTTTTTTTCGAATTTTTACTGAAAGAGAACACCTACTTTTAGAACCTTTTCGAGATCGGTTTATCATTTGATTGGAAGGCGTTCTTCAATGCTCAAAATAGAGAAAAGTGAGGTTTCAAACAGAACTACAGTTTCAGAGTGGTATCGGCTTACGCTAAAAATCGCAGGGGGGTAAATTTTGTAATCATCACTTTGAAATAATGTTTTGAAATATTTGCTAAAATTCCGTTTTTTCGGGTAACCTCTTTAGTGGTAACTTTTCCTTTTTTGAAGTTCTTTATTATTTTTCAAATTAGAGAGTGATTGAACGGATTGAAGCGAAGACCTGCAGTAAATGCCAATCCAGGGGTCCATAAAGTCTGCTTCTCAGTTAAATATCTCGAAAAGGTTTTACTGACATAGTCAGCTAATTAACCCATATCTATCTAATAACTATTGATCTCTAACTAAGATTTGAATAATTTTTTAAGATGCATTTAAGTCATCTTAGATGAAGGTTTTCCATTTCCCGATTATTTCTTGATTAATTAGTTGTTATAAGTGTTTTTCTTACAATACCCATATCTTTCCTGTAAAAAGTCTTATATAAAAATATATTTGAAATTGTTTTTTAAAAATCTTTTTAGAATCGACATCGTTAAGCAATACGATGACGTCGCCATCAAATGTTATCATCACCAATCAAATGGATATTGATGGGAATTTGGCGAAAAGAAGAAAAATTTCAAAGTATGATGTGTAAATTTTGAAATGAATTCATTAAAATTGATTTTAAATAATTCTTTACTTTGCTTTTTTTCAGTCGTTGGTCTAACACGAATATTATGAGAAAAAAACCTTTGAAGCATCAGCATCATCATTTCAATCCACATCATCCGCACTATAGCCGTACACATCAACAACATTTAAGACCAACATTTATAAATCGTCATCAGAACGGTGTTACGATGAATAGTCAACGGAATTTCAATTTACGTAGAAATCGTTTTCATTCGGCCGAAATCAATCAACATCTAGAACATCGTCTAACATCTTCAGTTTCGATTAATAGCACAAAAGAAAATGAAAATAAATTTTCAAATAATAAAACAAAAGTCAATAAATCGAATATTAATGGAACGATGTCATCAATTGTAACTGCAACGACACCAATGGGCAACGGATCACATATAGAGCGAACAAAGGCAGAGCAAAGCAAGCAAAGAGAACTCTCTGAACCCCTTAAGCCAAAAACATAGTTATCATCGAAAGAGACTGAAAAGTAAGACAAAAAAAAAAAAGAAAAAAGCAAAACAATGATGGTAGAAACACTGCAAAATTTCTTTGAAAACGATAACTGAGAAAAAATAATACGAAAAAAAAAAGGCAAAAACGAAAGAAATTTTTAAAAAAATTCCGATAATAAGAGAAAAAGCAAAAAGTGATAAAAGAAAGCACATGATATAAACAACTAGTGTGGCTCATTTCAAAAACAAAAATTGCTCTCAATTATTACTAGAACATATTCATAAATTCGCTCAATAATGTGAATGCTCTCTAACATATCCGCTAGCTGCATATCATCCCTTTCAAATAGGAAAAACACAAAAGTTATCTCAGCTTACTCTCTAGAAACTAGATAACATCGGAGCTTCGATCAAAAACTAACGAGAATTTTAAGATTTAAGACTTATTGCATCTTACTGCATCTGAATTCATTCTTCATAAATGTTTCGATACTACAGTCTGCGTGAGAATATAAAAACAGCTAAGATGCTTCGGATTCGTATCGTAGTTTTAATGTTTTCGGCGATTTTTTTCATGAAGTTGTCACAAATCTTTGCTGGAAATATTGTTTTCTATTCTAATATCCACTGTAAACTTTTCAATACCACTGCGCAGTTTTTCCGGTGCTATCATTTTTTAATATTTTTCAAATATTATTTTTCTTTTCTTTTCTTGTCTTTTTCTCGCGTACCACGTACGGAGCATATTAAGTTTTATACAGCATGCAGATGGAGATACGTTTTATGGCCTCGATTGAATTGGAAACATTTATTGAATAGATTTCTGAATAAATTTAAGTTTGTCTGTCCGGATTTTCTTAGGCTGTTAGAGCATTTTCTGAATCGTTTTAAACTTGTCTGTGAGTTTCTCTCTATGCTCGTCTACCGTCTGTCTAATATGATAGTAGAGCCATCTTTTATTATATCCAGTAACAGTTTCAAAATCGGTTAAAGCTTCTCTGTCCTTCTGCCCTTATGCCTGTCTAATGTTTGTCCATTATGATAGACCCATCTTTTATTATATCGATCGGTTTAGAAGTATTTTCTAAATCGATTAATACCTATTTCTTCTTCTGCCCCTCTATGGCTGACTAACGTCTGTGTCTTATAATAGACCCAGCTATTATTATCATATCGATTGATTCAAAAACGTTTTCTCTGGATAGCTTTTAACTTGACTGTCTTTCTGTCTCTATGCCTGTCTAAAGTCTGCCCATGTACTTTTGCGTTTTGTTGTGATTTCAGATATGCTGATGTTTCCTTCTGAAAATGTCTTTATATGAAATATGGTGCATATTTTTAATAACGTTGATGAAAACTAGTATTTTTAATAGAACAAACTGTGAATAATTTGGATCGGATGGGATGATTTTTTTAAATACCTGCCGCCTTGTAACCGTCCCTACAAAAAATAGGCTTTTATATGAAAAAAGGATCTAATTTTTAATATTTTATGATGAAAATGAATTCCTATTAAATCTCTACTAAATTTGGTCCAGATAATTCTATTGTTCGAGTTCTATAATAATTCTATTGGAAGGGTTCTCATAAAAATTAAATCTTTATAATGAAACAAATATTTGATATTTTGAAATTATCACTTATGATATATATTGTCAGTTCACGCTTTAGATCTCCTTCCCTATCAAAGCGTATGATTTTCATGGAATCATACGTTTACACGGGGACAAGCTATATAATTCGTATTAATTTTTCACGAAGTTAAATAAAGAATTGTGTTAGGCAAAATGGTGTAGGGTATTTAAAGGTCTACTGTATATTGTTTTTAGTTATTTTCTTTTATTTTTCCTTCGATTTCAAAAAAATTGTCGAAAGTACGTTTTTTTAGTTGTCGCAGTGATGCTACTACTCCTTCATTGTACATACATTTTTAGGTACACCCAAAAAATGTCCCAAAATGATATTAGGTCGTACGGATCATTAAAGATGAAAAGTTTTGAAATATATGTTAAAGAAATGCTAATTCATAAAAGAGCTATTGAAAAATCACAAGAATTTCATGAGAGACATTTTTTCTTCCAATCCCTTCCCATTAAGAAGAAGATGCTTTTCTCAACAATTTTCTCCACAATTTTTAGTAAAACCCGATAATGTTATGATGTCCGAAATATTCAATATATCTTGTTGATATAACTTTCTCTTTTTTTTTTTGCAAAATCAAAATAATGCTCAAGAACCAATCATTAAACTTCAATTTCGGTTTGATTTCATTTCAACAATTCCAATTTATTTTTAAAATCAATTTCAATTTAATTTCAAAGTTTGATTTCCAATTGAATTCAATCAATCTTAGATAGAACCGAAAAAGATGTCCAATCAATGTTTCTCAAAACGATTGCTAAGTTAATAAAATTAAAAGAGAAAAGAGAAACTACTTGAAAGTGATGAATATAAATAAATATTAAAGATGAAAATCAAAATTCTCGTTGCTTTTTGATCGGATCGCGTATAAAAGAAAAAGAGAACAATACCACAACAACTATTACACTGTTACAATTATTACAAATTAACGTTACAACTAAGGTACCTAAAGTTTTAATAATAATGCTTGAATGTTAAAAAAAAAATAGCTTTTAAAACTTCTTAAGTTTGTCTTCATTTAGAAGTTAATTAGACAAAAAAAAAAAAAAAATGAAAAAGAAAACATAATGAACGAAAATTAATGTCACACACACTTATTTCTTAGACTTATTTTCTTTATGTTTAAAATGAGACTGTTAAATTAATAAGAGCAACTATTAATTTATTTATATATATAAAACATTACTTAATAAGTTCGTAGGATGACATATAGATGTCGCCACTACTGCTGAATTCGCTTTATTATTAGATAACACGAATCTTTTAAATCTTTTAAAATGCTACTTTTGTAATTTTCAAAAATTAGAAAAAATTTGAATTTCGTGTGTTGCCATTTTAATGGAAAAAAAAATACTGATCAAAAACAAAGCAATTGCTTAGAAAGTGTTATTGATGCCCGAAAAGTGTATCAGTTGTTCCAGAGAACATAAGACCAAAGCACAAAATCGTCTAATAGATCCTAAAGTAAAAGATTGTGTAAATTGCCTAACACCTTAATGATATCAGAAGGGAGTATATTGAACATTTTGAACGAACATTTGTCCATAAGAAAGTTTTGTTCGAAGTGCACATTGCGTTTGACCAAAAGCATCAACATGTTAATAAGTCAGAGCATTTTGGCGAAATAAAAAGGTTTTTTACACGATATGCAAAAATGGATGAAACAATGGATTTATGACTATACACTCCAATTACATCAGTAGTCAGCAGAGTTGGCAGCAAACGACGAAAATCGTTCAAAATAATCAAAGACGCAAAGGTAGGCTTGGTCGAGAAACGTATGGAGTTTCTTATTTTGAGATGCGTATTCATTAGGGTGGAAGAGTATGTGACAGTATATAACAGTATGTATCAGTATATAGCAGTATGTGACCGTATGTAGCAGTATATGACAGTATGTAACAGTATATGACAGTATGTAGCAGTATATGACAGTATGTAGCAGTATATGACAGTATGTAACAGTATATGGCAGTATACAACACCAAAATGCACTGTGTAATAAACCAACCACAATAATGGCAAAAAAATAATTAGTGATCCTACGAACTTTTTGAGTGATGTGTTATATATATATATATATATATATAT
>KK351384.1:20225-42824 GCA_000671755.1 Glossina brevipalpis | reverse complement strand
GTAGCCATCTACCGAAAAAATAATGGATTATCTTTTCCCCAAACTAATATATATATATTACAGCTTTCTGTTCAATTATTCATAACCATGAGTTGCTTGAAATGGCAAACAAAGGGAAAGACAGATAGGGCTAAATCGAGTCGTAATTAAATTTTGAGTACATCCTATATGCGAACTCTTATTTCTAAGTTAGTTAAGATTTCTGGGATGAAGACAAATTTACTAATCATCTCTTGTGTTTCGGTTGTCTGTAAAAAAAACAAATAAAGAAGCTATTGAGTCTATGTATGCATGAGATCCGTAGTGAAATCATTTACAATTACTTCAGTTCCAGCAAAACACTTGAAGCAAATTAATCGCTCGTTACTACGATTGTGTGTCCAATCACGTTGTAGTCATCATTAAATTGCAGATCGACACAAAATTCCGCTTTCAAGTAATATACGACAATTCATTCATTATTCATACATTTAATGTATGTTTGCACAGTAAGTGAAAAATTACTACAAATTAGAAGAGTTGATTGATCGATTTTGAGATTTTATATGTGATCTCTCTCTCTCTCTCGGCAATCGAACGTCAAATGTTGATTAATCGTTTTAAAAGTAATCTCTGCTGGTTTTTTTTTTTTTTTTTTTTCGGTATTTATTATCATATTTAATGAAAACTGGCTTAAAATTTCATTAAAAGTTTCCACAGTTGATACTTAATTCGTGTCCATTAATGATTCTAAAGCCTTTTGAACTCTAACATCTTTAAGTAATTCTACTAAGCTTTTATCTTCTTTAACAGCCTGCCAATTAGGATATAATAAATCATAATCAGTTTCTATCAACAACGGATTATTTAATATATTGAATATCTTCTTCTGCAATTCAATTTCTGGATTAGGCACAGCGGCATTACCTAACTCCACTACTTTCATTTGTAATTCACGACATTCCTGTAAATATTTTATAATGCGATCGTATTGCAAGACAGTTAGTGACAGATTATCTGCCAATAGATCTAATAAAGTTTGTATAGCATCGGGATGTCGCTTAGGGAGAACCGTCGGTAGAATGGTTACAGATTGAGGCAAATGCAATGTTGACGAATTACTTCCAACTAATATGTGTTGTGTTTTTGTTCTTTGTGATTTGCGAAAATCTTCATCAATTAGTTTGACGGCATCGTCGACTGGTATATTACGATATTCGGCTGGCTGTCTATGTAATGTGATAACAGTAATTCTTCCTTGCTCCTCGTGTTGAGTAGTTATAAGAATAGCGTATAAGCAACCTCTGGAAGCTATATTAGAGATCACTGTGCCTGGTCGTATATTTGGATTTAGAAATAAAATGTCTACACGTAAATGTAAAACTTTCAAACGTTCCTCTATCATTTCGGCATATTTCGTGTTTTTGCGATCTACCACAATTATTTCACAATCATTAAAATTCCCCATAGAGTTATGATTAGTTGGTGGTCCCGTTGATTTCGTTTGGTGATTGCTACTTGCATTCGATGCACCAAGAGATGCATTAGAATCACTGGTTAATTGCTTCTTGTCAACAATTCCAGCGTTGCTTACAGTAATAGTATTGCGTTTAAATGTTGACTTTGTTAAAGCCGATGCCACTCTGTTGGCAACTTCCTCAGACTCCATTTGTATAAAGTAGAGATTTCTCCGTACCAACGAATCTAAAACTTTGCCATACGGCAAGAATATACTTCTCTAGTTCTTCCTTGGTTGCAGAACGGTAGATTTCCAATAAATACCTGACTGCTGGATAGATGTGGATTACGTATAATGCTGTTCTTTCTATTTAATTCAGTCATGTTTTAAATTTTACAGACTAATCATAGAAAAAACTTAACGAATAAAAAAACTTTTTGACACCTGGTGATGATACCAGGGTAACCAGGTACGCTGGTGATGAAACAAGGGCGACAACACGGAAGGTTGCGAAAAACATTTATTCAGTTTTCACTGCAGAACTGGATATCACTTCTTCTTAACTACTTGCTAAACAATAATCGGAATGAACATTTATAAGCTCAAGACTTATATCAAGAGTATCAAGACAAAACTTGTTTGTTTTCCAAGATGGTTTTTGTATCCTTCACAATATAATAATATTTGGATCTCGGAGACTCGTTCACTTTGAACCGAAATAATTAAGACAACATTTCTATTCTTAATTGTGACGAATTTAAACACCAAATCGAGGGGGGCAGAATAATTTCTTTAAATGGTTGGATATAAAAACAATGCAAAGTAATATATTTCCACCTCTTAATAGTTGCGAAATCACAATATTTTTTTAAGCCTTAATCTTCTCATTTACGCTACAAGAAGCTTTATCTTCATTTTACACATGCGCCTTAGTTCGGTGCATTGAAAAAGATCGCATGATATCAATATTGCTTTTAGTCATATCGTCTCGGTGTTTATTACATTAATTCACTTACAATGCGAACTTCTTCTCAAACAATGCAAACAATACAAACTTAAAAAGTCAATCACGTACGTAAATTATATGCACACATCGATAGTGATTGACAAACACGTGTAGCTGAAGGAGTCTGTTTAATCGTAAAGAGATCTTTTTCTCACAATAACCTTGAAAACGAATGGAGATGCAAAACACAAACAATGCACGCACAAAAAATAAACAACAAATCGCTTTATACACAGAACAGGTTCATAGAGGTTGCTCGTAACGAATTTCTTGGAATGATGAGACAAAGATTTAATCTTCTTAATAATTTAAACAGAGAAATTGAGAGCGAAAGCGAAAGTAAGAGAGAGAAACACAAAGAGAATGCAACTAAGAGAGATTGAATGCAAACCTAATGCGAACTACTAAGAATTACAACGAATTTCTCACTTGATAACTGCTAACAAAGGTAGACGGGTTTTTCCGCAATATATTCTCAGTTGAAAGTTATATTTTTTTTTTTCCCCAAGAAATGAAGAGAACTAATTATTTACTGAAAATTGTTGGCACCGTGCGAATAAATAGGTTTCATTGTTTATTTCTTTTTTTTTTTTTTTTTTTGTTTTGTACTTAGACACGATCAAACCACACAAACACTAGCAAACGACCAAGAAGCTTTATTAAATTTGATTTTTTCTTCTGTTACCTTTCAATATATACCCGCACAATGTATTCATCAGCGAAGTTAATACTCAACTAAATTCTAAATGCTTTTGTTTTGCTTTTTAATATAATCGCGCAAAATAATAATAATAATCGAAATATTATGCCAGAGTGTAGCATCCAATAATTCATATGCATATCTCAGAAATGACAGTAAAATGGGTTTTCTTTTTTTTTTTTCTTAATTAATAACATTGTGGAAGACTACCGTGTTATATTAATTATAAGGTAGATTTCCTTAAGATAGAACAAAAAAAAAACGTTCTTCAAGGATTCAAATTCAATAGATTTGCCAAAATTTACACTAATTAGTTTACAATTCGAAAAGGAACGTACAACAGAACTAGTTACTTCCTACACTACTTGTAATATAGTGCTTAAGATGACAAGTCCACCTTGTATTATTACGATCGATTTACCACAATTTTCTTAATCGATTTAAGCCTATCTGTCTGCTTTTTTATCTACGTATCCGCCTGTCTTTCGACGTATCCTTTTGTTTGACATACAGATCGCCAATTTTGGGAGGGAATTTTTTTTTTTGTTTTGCCTCAAAGAATGAACGTTATTGAAAATCAATTTGATCGGACGATTTATACGGTCGTTCCTCATTGTAATGCCGAATTTGAAAAGCCTCTATACGAAAACAATTACAAATTCTAGTTTTTTTCGATAAAAATGATTAAGATTGATTATGAAAACTTTAGATCGCATGGAATCATTTTGTTGACTACCTCTCACGTAACTGTCCCTATTTGAAATAAATCTTTATATAGTCAAAATATCTAAATATTAAGACTTTATGATCTAATTAAGTCTCTAATAAAAATATTGGCATAAAATTCATTGATTTACATTTGAATGACATAAATTAATTTTTTGCACTCAACCATATATAAAGAATCGCATGAAAAGTAAATCTTTATACGACAATAAGATATGATCTATAACATATCACGGTGAGAATTGATCGATAATAATAATTTGACATAAAAATTTAACTTTACTAGATTGGATCAGGTAAATCTATTTGTTGGAGCCCACTACCTATCAGGGTTATTATGAAAAATCTTGGTACGCTAAAAAAAAAAGACTAACTCTTGATACTTTATGACAGAAATAGTAGAAGATTAAGATTTTTTTTTATATAAAAACCTAATTTGGTAAATTTGATTCATTTTTCAGTTCAGCTTGTACGAGCTCCCCTAAGAAACGTACCTTTTTATATAGAAACAAGCTATGTGGTTTGCAGTATTTTTTCACAAAAAAAAGTGAACTCAGAATTGAAATATTAAGCAAAGTGGTGTAGGATATATTTAATGGTTGGTTTTGTTCGACTATATCGTTTTAATTTGTTTTAGAAAATATTTTTACTATTTATTTGTATTTGAAAGTAATTGCTGCCGCCGGCTTAAGCAAATCATTGATTACTATTAGTAAATTAGTTGTCTGATTAGAGCTCTATTTTAAATGAACTTTTTGATCGCCTTTTGATCTCCTACAAATTATTGACATCAGTCTTTGGATTTTTTAACATATGTAGGTGGAGGTCAAAGTAAATGTGTAATCCTTCCAAATTTTACAAGCAATTAGAGATAAACGGACTATGAGTAAAAAATTAAAATTAACTGCAAAGAAGAAGAGACAAGGCTGACTCATTCAACTAAAATTCTTATGATATATTATGTTTATGAGTTTCTTAAGCGTAGTATTAGTATTAGTACTAATCGCACACAATAATAAATTAAATTAACTAAAGAGAATCATTATCATAAATACTCTACAGTCACCTCATTTACTACTATTCCAAAATTACAAATTTGACAAAAATTGTCAACATCACCGTTTTTATATTTGTCGAGAAAGAATAAATATGGAAAATTTCTAAACCTTACATCCATGTTAATTAAATTTCTGTCGATGTATACAACAACTAAACGTACTTCCGATGGGCCTAACTGTTGATGCATCGACTCAAAATAATTTGTATAAATTATATATGAAAGAAAAGATACAATTAAAAATTTTTTTTTAAACGTCATTACACCCATTATTCCCATAATGGATGTCACTTATAAAACTTTGTTCCTTTAGACAAATTGAGCAAACAAAGCAATCGAGGTATTGATTGATTGCGAACAAAAACAATTTTAAATAAATAAGAATATAATAAATAATTGTTCGCACAGATATCATCGTAATGATTTGTATTACACTATATGCTTCCTTTTAATTGGCTTTCTTGGCTTTGATATCCGATCCTCTTCAGTATTCTTAAGCGAAAGAATAACTTTTATATTCCTATCGACTTCCTTTAACAGACCTAGGCGTTCTTTAAGCTTTTTTAAAACCATTTCTCTGACTTTTGTTCGATGCTTGTGGAAACATCTCGTTCTCTTTCTTTTTTCCATTTAATTTATTCAATTCATTTATTTTCCAAACGACATACAGGAAGAAACTTCGATTTTATTCAGCTGCTTGCTAATATCATTCATGATTTCTTTGCAACGATTTCATAGAGTGAACATATTATTCTCATCATCGTTCTCTTGTTTTTCAATTTACATCTTTGTTATGTTTTTGTTTCCATTATCAACGAAATTAAGAAACAGTTTCATGATGGCTCCGTGTAGATTGCCATATAGCGGGCACTTTATGAAACTTTAATTGGTGCATAAAAATTATTGACTGATTTATCCATTAAATTTAAGTTTTTCTCTTACATGTTACGCCATTGACGAAGATAATTAAAATGATATACATGGCCACACATGATGTGCTGTGTATTGTTTCGTCATATTTATAAGCCTCCATAGATGTAGAGCATGAAATAGCCCATCCGCAGTTAGAGACGATATCTTTAAGATTTGCCTAAATAGCGAGAAAAGTATTTTCACTGCACATATATTAAGGTTCGGTAATCAATTCTAATTAAGAATCTAATTCATGTTTTTTTTGCTAAGTTATTAGTCAATAAGGGCGGTATAGAATACAAAAATTCAGATGGTCTGCAATTCTGGCTGAGTTGTTAAGAAGCGCCTCTAGGAAGGAAGTCAGTAAGCTTGGATTCAAATCTCATTGAGGTAAAATTTTCCATAACCAATAAACTAAAATAATAAATACACCAAATAAGCCGAAAGCCTATGTTGCTAGTCTTCAATACATGTCTAGTATAAGAATTTAATTCATTAGTCTTAAGTATAATATATAGTAATAATAATAATAATAATAAAAATAATAAAAATAATAATACAAAAATTCAAATAAGCTCAAATTTACGTTTGATTGAATTGCACATTTCCATCAAAGCCAATGTAACATTATACAGCGGTGTATTTTTTCGTACTTTGCAAAAATTCTTAATAAATCAGCTGAGTGGCTTATATGCAGGAGGATCATCATGTAATTTTTGTTTATCAATTTCTGTCCTGAAAAGTATAATCAAGTTTAGAATGGTTTTACATAAGCACATTTTACTCTTGATTCATGATTTCTGACTGTGCATTACATTCTCCTGTTACTTTAAATCTGTAGCGATTAAAATTGTTCTCTCTTTAGAAAAAATTTGCATTCAATTTGCAATCAAAAAAAGTTACCGCATTTACAAAAGAAAAGAAAAACGATATAGAAAATGACAATCTACAAATGTCATAATAACCTCCCTGAGTTTTCTTAAAACGCAACTATCAAAAAAAAAATAAAAATATTTTTATAGTAAAGTTTTGTTTTACACACAAATCAATATTAAAGAAAATCTATTCTATAATTCTATAACAATTTTCTTATCACTAATTTTGAGATAAATAATTTGGCGATAATCATCAATTTACTATCCTGATACACTAACCTGTTGTACATACGTAACGCAAAAATTGACGAAAGTTATCAAATGAATGTGAATGCTATAGCATATATAATTCAAATTTAGACGAAACGGAAGATAGTATAAATTTTCCATATATATATATATATTCACCAACAAGATGAAATCGATAAGAAGTGTGCAAAGGTAATATATATAAGAGTCTCTCTATATTGGAATAAGGCTAGAACATACTTAAGAATGTATCAGAATCAGTCAATTAAAGTTCTGGGCTGTTGACAAATGAATGACAAATAGCTTTTAAATAAAAAAGTGACACGAAAAACATTTTTAAATAAGTGAATCAAAAAAGATTATGGTAATAAATGTAAGTAAGCGTTAGGAAGAATTTATATTTAAAAAAAAGTATCGCTTTGCAGTGCTTCTAAATTTCTTAAAAATTAACGAATAAGAAGCAAATCGTCGAAAAATGGTGCGGAAAACCAAAAAATCGATAGCAGAAAGTCTTTCTGAAGTCCCAAATCTAATTGAATAAATAATATTAAAATCCTCTGTTAGGTTGTAAAAATTTCTTAGAAGCCCACGAGAAGATGCTTCTAAACGCTTCTAAATGTCTTGAAAATCAAAAAAAAATTCATCCAAAACTGCGTACAAAATCACAACGTGTTCATATTAACACAATATTTCCCTTAATGTTAATATCTAAATAAAATCTAAATCCGATAAATAACCTAATATTACACTAAGCTTTTAGTCCAAAAAGTACTATAATATTACAAGTATTTCTCGCTTATGCTAACATCAAAATGAAAATCGAATTCAAACGAAAATCAAAAAAACTTTAGTCAGAAATTATAATAGAAACAGAAAATTACAGCATTTAATACCAGATTTTGATCGACTTTTCAATAATTTATGCTCTAAGAAGTAAAATTAGAAAATAACTTCTTTATTATTATTTAATCTTTTTATGCAATTATTTAATTTCGTTATGCTTAGCTTCTGTGACTGAAACAATTCTTTCTCAAGAGAGGAAACCGTTACATTTCTTTTTAACACTAACTCTCCACTTTTTTTTTTATTTTTATGAAGTATATACATAACTATTTTTATGATTACGTAGCACATCCTGATTTTTGTCGGAAGATTTTCTAAAATTGAATTTGAAACAATGTGTCCAGTCATATATAGTATCTAATGTATAAGAGTTCGTAATCAAATACAGACCTGTTATTTGCATACATCTCTGTGTTTTTAGAATAGAAAGCAGAAATTCTTTGCGGGACCGACTTGATTGTTTTATTAGCAATAATATTTGTGAAATTTTGAAAAATTTTACAATAACAAATATTATGTTTTATCACGTAAGTTAAATTAGGTGAAATAAAATGCAACTGTGGTTTACTTTTTTTGTGAAATGTTAAACAGATTTCGTTGGAACATGAAATACTTTTGCATCCACGTTATTTTGGACCGCAATTATTGGAAACTGTCAAACAGAAATTATATACCGAAGTTGAGGGCACCTGCTCGGGTAAATATGGATTTGTTATAGCGGTAACGACTATTGATCAAATTGGTTCAGGAGTTATACAGCCTGGACAGGGTTTCGTTGTATATCCAGTTAAATACAAAGCAATAGTGTTTCGACCGTTTAAAGGTGAAGTCTTGGATGCGGTTGTAAAGCAAATAAATAAGGTAACAAAGACAATATATATTATATTCATGATTAGATGAATAATCGTATTAAGTGAATTTTTATGGATATTTATTTATAGGTGGGCATGTTTGCTGAAATCGGTCCCTTGTCTTGTTTTATATCACATCATGTAAGATGCTAAAATGTTATAAAAATTCACACTTTAGTGTACTAAATTACTAACGAATGTGTGTGTCTTTCGTTTAGTCGATTCCGGCTGATATGCAATTTTGTCCTAATGGCAATCCCCCTTGCTATAAATCCAAAGACGAGGATGTGGTTATTTCTGGTGAAGATAAGATACGTTTAAAAATTGTCGGCACACGCGTTGATGCTACTGGTATAGTAAGTTACAAATTTACTATATGATGAATACATACTCTCGTTTTAAATTTTACATTTTACAGTTTGCTATCGGTACACTAATGGACGATTATTTAGGTTTGGTAGGTAGTTAACTGCTGCTTGTCGCAAAAGTTTTCCTTTAGGGACTTTTTTTTTTCATATATATATATATATATATATACATATGAAGTTTACATTTTTTATATATACATATAAGTATAAATATTCCGTAATTAAATAAATTTATATTTTCAATGAAAAGACAAAAAAAAAAAAAAAAAGAACCTGCACTTTTTGCGATTTATGTGTCGGCGGACTACATTCTTTATATAGAAAACATTAACGTGATCTTAAAAGAGATAAATGTTACAATGAATAAGGATAAAATTAGATAGTGGAGTATAAAAATGAATGTGGAAACGCATTAAAAAAAAAGAACGAAGATAGAGCCGTCGGGTTAGTCGAAGATTATGATTTATGAATTGTATTGAGGAGAAGCACGTTTGCTGAGTGGTATTGACCAAAATAAGAAAGTGATTGAAATGAAAAATTAAACAAGCAAATGAAGTGCCTTGAGAGGATTACTAGTATTCGGGTATGACTTTACAAGGTCTACGTTCAAAATAGCCAAATCATTGACAATGTCGTTAAGGTTATTTAAGTAAAATAGATCAATAAATAATAAGCTGACTGGCAAAAGTGAAAAAGTAGGCGCTGCCTGTAGAATTCCCTTCTGCTGATGTGAAAATCCCGTTGGTTAATCAGGAAGCTCCGCTACTATTTGTTATTCAAGATTGACGAGAAGACGAAATTTAATTTAACAAGTAATACTGATCGTAAGACTGGTTGGTTGAGAACGATCGTATTTAAGGCCAAAGCGACCATAGAGAAGTTCCTATCCAAAGAATATGAGATCCAAAAAACTGTCTCTGAGGATAACAATTGCAAATATAAGCCACAAGTATGATGACGATGATGAAATAATTATTAGGTAGCGGCTTCAAAATCCTATTTCAAAGGACATCCCCTTGAAAATGATTAGGAGCTATAAAGTCAGCGGCAGAGAAAAAAACGCTATGTTGTAGTGTAAAAAAAAAAAAAATACTGCAGTTATTATTGAGATCGATGGTGAATTCTTCGTAAAGATACTCGCTTAGGGAAGAGTTTGCTTAGCATCATCTGCTGATTTTTTCTGTTACTATAGGATTATGTGACTCCGTGACAATATCAAGAAATGGACAAAAGAGCTTTAACTTTGAAATAGAAATTAATATCATATCTCAACTTAAAAACAAAAACATTGGGATAAAATACGAATAAAATAGTGCAAATATAGATAGCTTTTCCGCGATAAAAAATGTTGCAAAAACGCTATTCAATCCATTTAACAAATTACGATTCTATAATGAAGACAGATATAAAAATTTTTTGCGTACAGAATAAAGCAAATTTTTCTCGGTAGCCTTTTCATAGGTAACTGCCTGAAAAAGATTGAAAAGAGAAAAACCATGCTTTCGAAGAAAACTTAAAAAATTTATCGAAAATGCCAACATTGTCATTATGATTATTATTTCTCTTTAACAACTAACAATCTTCATGCCACAAGCTACTAAAAAAAAAAAAAAAAGACCTTTAATTACATCTCTGGAAGAGCAAGCAGAAGATTCTTTGTTTTGTTTATTACTCTTTCATCGCATGCTATAACCTAGACATGTCAAAACAGAAAGAAGCCTAATGAAGTCCGCCTTAGATCTTAATTCTCTAATTAAATTCTCTAATCTACACAATTATAAAATAAAAACTCACAGTAAAATGAAAATTCATCATAGAGGCTCTTAATTCGAACGAGTATACGGTTAGTAACCATGTAGAAATCAATGTTTTTACCTAACATAACATAACCTCAACAACTCAAGTTATTTTTATAAGAAGAACTGAATGGAGTAGCTAGTGTTCCATATTTTTTTTTCCTAAGTATTTATTTATGTTTTTACCGAACGTAACATAACCTCAACAACTCAAGTTATTCTTATAAGAACTAGTGCTACATATTTTTTTCCTAAGAATTTATTTATGTTTTTACCTAACATAACATAAGCTTAACAACTCAAGTTATTCTTATAAGAAAAATTGGATGGAGTAGCTAGTGTTCCATATTTTTTTTTTCTAAGAATTTATTTTTGTTTTTACCTAACATAACATAACCTCAACAACTCAAGTTATTCTTATAAGAAAAACTGGATGGACTATCTACTGCTCCATATTTTTTTTTCCTAAGAATTTATTTCAATTTAGGTTGCATACACATTATAATAACATTAATAATATTTATATTAAACGAAAGGAATAATTTAATTATTTCACAATTTACACAATTCACATATTAAAGACATACATATATATTTAATTATATACCTATATTTATATTATAACAAATTTAGGTAATTTGAAGGTACATATGTAATTTCATAAAATTTCATGTTGATAGCAATCGATTATTTAAAGATTAAATTGAAAAAAGCTTTCATTACACAATTAATTATATGCACAACAATAATAAATTGTTAGTGAAAGGCTTGGATTTCTTTTTTTTTTTTTTTAATATTTAGCTGCTTACATGTGAAGTACATAAGGTTTAATATAATTGATAAATAAATGCTTTAATTATACGGGATTTATGAGAATATATATAGAATATATATATATATATATATATATATACAACCAATTGTGTTAAATGCACTGTAGTATAATTAAAATAAGCATAAAAAAAAAACAAAAAAAATAATAAAAAAAAATAAAGCTTTTAAGTATAGTTTTTTAACACTCGGAAATATTGGAGGAGTATTCTTTAAAGCTTAGAGCATTTAAAATTGAAATGAATTGAAAATTTTTTTTGGAAATAGCACGAACTCGTTCACAAATCCCAAGAAAATAAATGATGTTTAACTAACATGTCACGTACACCGTCTTTTAAAGGTTGGGATTCTTTACCTCGTTTTGGAGGTAATTCCCAATCGGGATTTAGATTGAATGCGAATTGTGTTAACATACGTAATTCGCATTTAATTTGAACCCATCCAGGTGAATCAATAAATGACCACGAATAATACCATTTTTGTACGATTTCATGGCAAGAACATAAAACCTCTAACCATAAATGCAAAACCTGTTCATTAAGACCCAAGCAGATAAGCGAACGAAGTTTAACATCCATTTGAGCATGAGTCTCATCATGAGTTTGATTAATAGCCTGTACACAACGGTATAATAATTCCTCAGGTGTTAGAACTTTCCCATCCTCATCCAAGCGATAAGTTTTACATAAAATCAATCGACTATAAACTGATTCGAAATCTTTTTCAACTTCGCGTGAAGCAGCTTCTTCGATAAAAAGCCACGGATGTATTGGACCGCCTAAAAAATTTGGTCTTCGCATACCATGCTCTAGAAATGCTTTAACAGCCGGTGCTAGAGTTCCTCTTACCAAGTCCGTAACAGTTTCGGATATTGCATCATCTCCAGCCGATGTATATTGTTTGCTACGCTCATCTAATAACTCCACGAATTTGGCTGGGAACCAACCTCTTAAACCGTTTAATTCACCTACCCAACAATGTTCATCTTTTTGACTTATTATCGTGATGATATCATTCTTTCGGAATCCTAATTCATCATCATCGTGCCTTTCAAAATCATGTAAAGCTTTAGCTCTACGTTTGCGGGTACGCGCTACATTAATGAAATTCTCATGATCTTTAGCATGAGATTGAGTGCTATAATCAGCGGTCAATTGAATATGATTGGTTAGCTTAGGTTCTATGGTTATAAAATGTCTTGCAACTTTTAAAATGGCTTCACGCAAATCTACCAAAATCTCTGTTTGTCGTATGTTTTTATTTTTCAATTCATTGCACTCGTTATCACCGCGGAAGAGTAACGTTTCTAAAATTGATTTGCTTTTGCGTACTTGACGACGGGCCAAATGTTGTTTGGGAAGATTAGGAACAGCTTCGGGATTACCAACTAAGCCACCCTGATCGGCCATTAAATAAGCCAAATGTCTGCGACGATGCGTATCAATTACGGTTTGACTTAAGGAACCGCCAACTTCTAAAGCTAATTTGAAAAGTATCTAAAAAGAGAGAATTGAAATCTTTAAGATGATTTTTTTTTTTTTAAATATATATTGTCCGATTTCGAACCTCCACATCATCAACTTCGCCGGGTATATCAGATAATGAATTAAATATTTGTGCCGAATTTTCTAAATTATGTAAATCTTTCTCTTTCATCTTAAGCATACCCAATGTTAGTTGAAATAAAACTATGCTGCCTTCATAGAAAAACCAATCCCAAATACGTAACAAAATTTTCATATGGACCACATTTGCAAAAAGAGTTAAGAACCAATGCAACGTTATCAATGACAATTCAATGTCGTGTCTTCTTAATGTTTCATCTACTGCTGTTAAGTAATTGGCTATAAGAGTTTGCATTACTCTTTGATCGGCCTGGATGCCTAACAAAGTTGACGAATAATAAGAGGCGGGTAATAAATCCTCAACTATTGTAGCCATTATCCAAAAAGCATTTTCTTCTTCCATAAATAATAAAAGGCAAGCCGCTATTACACCCGTTCCCTGACAATAACCAATTTCCGGATAAAGCCAGGCTATACCACGAAGAATTCGACGTAATCTAGGTATACCAGTGCCATTTTGATTACTAAAGCAGGCATTGGTAGGCAGTATGCGTAATAAATCTTTTTCAATCTGTTTAGAGGTCATAAGTTGATTATTTGCAGAAGCTTTCACAATATCGTGATAGGTTGTTTCACTTTTTTGTTTTTTCGCCAATGCGCCAGATAAACGCATCCACATTTGAGCTCTTAAAGAGTGTGGTATCCCTTCACGTACCATGTTGCGCAATTTTTCAGTTCGCGGTAAATCCACATCGACATGCTCCCACGTAAGCTCTGTAGCTTCTTTATTATGAGAAAATTCCAAATGAGCTATCCACAATAAGCGATGCTGAGCGTCTTCAACAAATGGTATACTTAATAATTTATTGGAGTTTTGTTCGGGACCATCCTCTTCCTCTACACGAAAACCAAATTCATCGAATCGGTAATCGGGTTGATCATTAGGACCAATAATGCTCTCTGCTTCAGGTTGACCTAATTTGGCGAGAATATCTTGTGGCCACATGGAAGGAGTTAACGCAGAAAATGGACCACCTGCATTAGGTCTTAGACCATCCATTACACTTAATTCTTCCATTAACGCAGGCATTTCTTCAAACATATCATCCTCTGAATTCAAAGTTTGTAGTTTTTTCTTAAAAAACGCTATAGCTTTAAAAATCGAAATTTATTTCTATCTGAATTTGTTGTTTACCGTATGTTCAGCTTTCCCCACGTAGCCATAACCATCATGATCACGACCAAACAAGCTTTTTGCCATTTCCATAATTTACGTTTTGAATTATTTCTCAAAATTGAACACAACGCATTCGCACAAAAAATTTTATAAATAATTTAATTAATAAATAACGCGAAAATTCATAAATTATCATATTTTCATCGTTGAAAATATTTTCGTTTTGACATTTGTAACAGCTGACTTTGCACAATTTTGCTTCTGTTCAAACAATGTTGGAAAGCGCGTATATGGTTACATCAATAGATAGATTTAATAAAATAAAATCATTTCTTCAATATGTATTTATTTATTTATAGATAGGAAAAAATACAATAAATAAATGCATGTAATTCCTTTTTCAATTTAATAACATTTTCATTCATGATCTTTAATTTTCATCTAACACAGGGCTGTTCTCACTCTTATACTATGTAACGTTGATGCGAAAATGTTCTAGCCCATCGCCGACCCTGATTTATCATATATAACATATGTTCTGCTTCTAGAAACAGCTGTTGTTCACTTTTTTGTTTATTTATTTGTGAAATGTTTAGAAATTCTTAAAAAAAAGCTTGCAAAAATTATAATACTTGTGGAGATACTGGAGATATAAGCCTACGTCACAAAAGGCTTCCCTCCATCTTTTCATAACCAAAAAAAAAAAAAAAACAAAAAATGAATTTTAAGCCTACAATCACTTGTAAAGGAATTGTGCATAAAAAATTTGTGAAATCTGATAAATTATTGATTTCTTTGCTTAGATTTTGGAGCTGCACCGTTGTTCCGTGCTTTGGAATGCCAAATAGTTAATGACATACCTTCAGATCAATGCGAATGGAAGCGTACTTATCATAGGCCTACAAAATATGTACGATTAGAGGCGCAATTTCAGCCATTAAATGAATCGTTATTAGAAAAATACAAAAAGGGTGCATGGAGTATAGTTGAACATCCAATTTTACATATTTATGTAACGGAATGTAACGTAAGTATATTGACCGCTGTGAGTCGCACTACATATATATATATATATATATATATATATATATATATAGTAGGACTTATCCTTCCGTCTGTGACGCCTAAGAATATACTTTAGAGATTTAATCAATTATAAATATATTTAATACACATCAAATTCAGAGTTACTTTGTGTTTGTGACAAAAAAGGAGATAGAAAAAAGTCAAACTTTTTATTTGATATTCTAGTTAGTCAGATTAAGTTCAAAAAGTAGTGCTCAATTATTTTCTCTAGTCTAAGAATTGATTTCATTAGTTTAGAAAATATAATAATAATAATAATACTAATAAGTTCAAAAAAGCATGAGCACCAAAGGAAAGCATGCCAGGAGTTGACAAACAATCCAAGCAGTTATTGAAAATGCAACATATTTCCTAACGAAAGAAGATGAGTCAGTTTCCAATTAGTCAAAAAACCAATTAGTCAATTAGTCACATAACCAATTAGTCAAAAAATAACCAAAACACTAGAGCTATAAGTCTGAAATTAAAGGCTACCTCCGTCCCTACTATTTACAAATTTAAAAAAAAAAAAAAAAAAAAAAAAAAAAAAAAAAAAAAAAAAAAAATTAGAACATAGATCGTTTCAGAAAGAACAATTTAAAATCTATGAGAAGCATTGATTTAAAAATAGTTAAAAATATTATCCACAGTACCCTCTAGAATCTACGAGAAGCATTGATTTGAAAATAGTTAAAAATATTACCCACAGTGCCCTCAAAAACGATTATCCCGCAGTTAGCAAAATATTTTGAAATTTTCGCCATGTATTGTGCGTTATTAACATTAGCTTCAAGATATTAGTGCATTGTTTTTTATTGATTTCAATTCTAGGATTTAGATTATTATAAGAAGACAACACACGAAGAAATCGATAATTGGTTAAAATTACTCTACAATTGTGGTGTTACGGATTGGATGATATTGTTAGTTGAAACCATAGATGTACGTAAGACGAAAAATCTTTTACAACGGACTACAGTATTGGATAAAATTCGTACCGACTTTGGTGCCAAAAATGATGATCGTTGTATATCGGTACTATATTCAGCCAAACACAAGTCAACAGAAAGTTTTCGATGTCTGGTGCAACGAATAAGGTCTTTGACGTTATTTTATTATATGTATATATGTACATATCGTAATATTCATATAGAATGTTTTTAGATTTCTTATGCTTAGCAGTTATAATCGGAATATTGTTAAATATGAAGAGCTTATACGATCGAAACGTGAAAAACGTAATCATGATAATTGGGATTTTCATCAATACTTTTTCATGCAAGAAGATTTAGCGTTACTTTTTGAAAAACTTGAATTGCATACAGATGCTTTAATTCAATACGATGAATTGGATGCTATTTTTTCGCAGTTCCTTAATACGGCTGCTCTCGGTAACAAGCATAAATGGATGGAATGTTTTAAAAAACCATTAACATCTTTCCCAGGAGTCTGTTTAAAAAGACGCGAACGTTTCGCTATGCGAGAAAAAATACGAGCCGGAGAGGTTACATTGTTGGAATTTCGCAATTATATGTTTGAACGTCAAGCGTACCTTTTGCAACAAAGCAATGATATCTCTTGTATAGCTAAACGATTATTGAATTTTTTGTTTTCCACTTTGCGTGAAATAGAGTTGCTAAAATTAGAGTGTCAAGAGGGTGCATTGGCGTGTTGGGAATTCGTTTGCGCTTTGGAGGTGTTGCAATTATGTGAACGGACGATGGAACCCCAGGAAGTAACATGTTTTCAATATTGTGCACCAATCTGGAACTTGACTAAAGATAAATTATACGAATTAGGTAAATTATGTGGACTACTTCCAGGTTGTTCTCCAACGTCGGCTCAGTTACATATAGTCGTACAATTATCGGCTGGTATAGGTGATAATCCTATTGAACCAGAGCAATTTTTAAATCCTTCACCGCAGCAAAGAGATCGTTCACCAGGCCGAAAACAACCTAAACCTGCCCCTGAACAGCTAAAGGAAGCTTTGACTTCAAGTCAAGCTTTTCAGAAACTTTATTTGGAATTAGCAGAACTAGCTATTAGCACTTATAAGCATGTTTTACGTTTACGTTCGGCTCGTTTAGTGGGTTTAGATTTAGGTAATTTTTATTGTTCTCTAAATGAACCTCATAAGGCTGTTGGTTTCTTTACCGACCTGTTGCGTGAACTAAAAGCAGAGAATTGGACTATATTGAGTTCACAAACTTTACTAGAATTGGCCAATTGTTATCGGAAAATGGGTGATGTTATGGCCTATACAAAGACTTGTAGCGCAATCTCTTGCTGTCTGGAATTAGAGATGCTAGTTCGTACATATTATTTCGATGAATTTCTCAAATCATTAAAAACTCTTAATTCCGTGCTATCAGCCCAACCGTCGGTAGAAAATGCTAATTATTGTGTGCTGGAGGATAATTTTCAGATTCTAACAATTGAAGTGCTTAACGGGAAACCGATAATACAAGACGAATTTGTACGTGTACAATTGCAATTGGAAAGTTTTTATCCACGGGAAGTAATTATTGACGATTTTAAGTTAAGTTTTGACCTCTTTGCTACACCATTGCCCAGTGCTTCGACTACTGCAAATAATAATGAAAAGCAGAAATTTCGCTTGCAATTGGAATACAAACAGGATAACACATTGGCTACTGCCTCAGTAGCATCCGGAAATGTGAAACCTACTCAAATTGTAAGACGTTCGAGTAGTACTAAACGTAAATTGTCGCCTAGTAAATCGGATTTTACAAATTATGTAGCTGCCGATAATGTAGCCCTACTGCCAGGCGTCAATTTAATCGAATTAAAAGCTAAAGGTAATCGCGTTGGTCAGTGGCAATTCAAACAGGTACGTTTCTCTATAGGAGATGCTTTAAAGCGAAATTTTCGAAAAACATAACATTATTCGTCCATCTTTATTTGCAGCTTTGTTTGCGAATGTCTCAATTAGAATTTCTGTCCGAACATTTACCCAGCAAGACGCCAAAATTTGAAATTACAACTAAACCGGCTTCAGCTGTATTGCATTTTAAGACTCTTATTGCCGGCATAGAACAACCTATACGTTTGCATGTATCAGGAGGTAGTTTTATATTTTCAAATGAAGCAAAAATTACTTTAAAATGTTCCAAAAACTTACGTATACGCCTTCAAAAACCAAGTAATGAAGACAATGGCGATATGAATAAAGAAAATCCTAACGAAGATGCAACATTTGAAAATGTCTTGCAAATACCGTTGCAGAATTTTAAATCATTTGAAGAACGTGATGTACCATTAGAAGTTTTAACTGATATGCCAGGACGTAAAGTAGCTAAACATCTGGAACATCACATTTTATTGAGTTGTCCATGGTCACGCAATGAATTGCAAATACCGATATCATTTCAACCAGCTATAGAAGCCTCTTGTCATTTACATACTTGCGGAACACAAAAGTTTTTACAAGTCATCGTCAAAGGATTAGAGTCTCATCTTTATTTAACCGAAGCACGAGTGCGTTGTGATGTGCCTGGAGTTAGCTTGGTCGATTTAAATCCTCCAAAAATGCAGCGTATTGTATGTGTATACACACACGATTACGATTTAAATGTTTTATAAAATTCGAAAATTTACTTTATTATTTTTTTTTTTTTTTTTTGTTTTTAAGGAAATTTACAAATCTTTAACAGTTTTCTATTTATACGAAATTCAAGTGGAACCTTTGAAAGCAGAAAATGAATTACCGGTTATCAAAGTACATTTCATAACTAAGTATTCCAGTATTGAAAAACCATATTTGCTGCGAAATTTTGGTTGTGCGTTCGATCTGGTTGATTACATTACTTTGTTTAAGATACACGCTCAACTAGAACCCAATGAACTTTGTCGTCTTCGTTCGGTTTGCAATTTGAATTTGAAAATAACTAAAGTACACGAAAATCCTTATGTTGACTTGATGTACGAAGTACTAACTGATCAAAATCTTTGGGCTGTTTGCGGACGTTCTATAGGTAAATTGAATGTATGTGTATGTGAAACCTCTTCTTACGCGATGTATACATTTCAATAAATAGCGCGTAAAATAACGTAAAAAGACCTATTGGACCTAAAGAGCTTTCTTTTAAAAGGAATCCATTATATAATGTAGAGAAATTTGAACATTCAAGAAGATTTAAATTAAACTCTCAAAATTGTTTTGAAATTCTATTCTTCTTTTCAAAGTTAAATTTTAAATAAGAATAATTAAGAGAATTGTATTCGGCTCCGTTCGAATTTTTTATACCCGACACCTTTATCTTATAGAAAGGCTTGAAAAAAAACTAAATTTCTATAGTCTATAATATTGGATGGGCATGGCACAGATTTCTTCATTTTTATGAAATATGAAATTTTGCTCAGAAAGAAAGCAGAGATGTTTTCAGTTTATTTCGTACTCTGGGCACTCCCTTAACCTATTTGCCCCATTTTCAATACCAGCTTATATGAAAAAACTTTCAATGTTTTTATCAAAATGTTGTCAAAATCAAGCTAGATATTTTGATTTTTACCACAGATAGTACGCAGACAGATAGGCGGACGGACGGACAGATGGATGACTGGATGTATTCCGAATATAATATTGATCAAGAATTTATGGATTTTCTTAGTCTCTATAGCTTCCTTTTTGATCTTTGAAACAAACGTTTTCAAAAAGTAGTAGAATTTCAACTCTCTATTATGTTGGCTGGGCGTGGTCGATTTCTCGATTTCTTATACTACAGAATAGCTAACACAATTCACGTGGACATTTTTATAGATCTATCTGTTTTAGTTTATGGACAAAAAATCAAATTTTCTCTTTTTTTTTTTTTTGCTTTTGAAAACAGAGATGAGTCCTGACTTTACATTGTATTGTAGGCGTGTTGTTTGATCGATTTGGTTAATTTTTAATACTAACCTTTGTGCAAGAACTGCACTGCAATGTTTTTACCAAATCTGAAGCCGATATCTTCATCTATGCGACTATGAAAATGTGTACCACAAACACAACGCGGAGATATAAATGGACGGCTAGACGGACAGAAAAACATACTTAAATCAACTCTTAATTTGACAGTGTTCAAAAAAATATATATGTACTTTATGGGTTCTCTTTAACTTCCTTCTGGATGTTGCAAATCAAATGACAAATAAATGTGTTCCCGTATAAAACGGGAAAAACCGTATAAAAAAGAAATAAAACTCACGCAAAAAGAGTTTTAATGCCTTACTACAGATATATCTTAATTATCTTCTTTTTTTTCCGTATGTTTATGTATTTATTTTAGGAGTCATTTCCATGAAAGATGTGGACAGCCATTCAATTTCTTTAGATGTTATGCCCTTAAGTACAGGTTTCTTACCGATGCCCAGCATACGTTTATCCAAATACACAGCGGGAGGTAAAAATAAAACGGACAGCCATTCCAAAGCTCATCCTTTTCCTCCCGGTCAACTTTACAACTCTACGAAAAGTATGCAAATACATGTTATAGCCAGCGCTCCGGGTGAACAATAATTTAATTCGTATTCATACTCATTTTTAACTTAAGGTTCTGAATCTGTAACTTTTTAGGCTTAATATAAATTGATTGGATATACAATCAGTAGATATTGTTTACAAATCTTTTATGAAATAATTGATTTGCATCGTACTCCAGAGTAAATATAAATGCTAAGCTGCTAAACATTTTGATTTTATTATATCTAATGCGTGTCTAAGAAATAGCTTCGTACGGTAAGCCCTTCATCCATGTTGATCTTGTTAGAAGTTTAATTAATTACGTGGCAACGAACTGCGATCTCTTTCTTAAGAGTTCTTTTTTGCTTGTCCATGAATTCAATCAATGAGCCTGTTGGCCTCTCTCTCTCTGCTTACATCTTTCATTTCAAGAGAGAAAAATCCAGATATTATTTAGAACTTGCATGGAAAAAAGACAATATCGTAAACGAAATCCGCATTTCGGAAGTGCGATATTTCGATAAGTTTTGACGAACAACATAACGCAGTGATGAATACTTTTCAGGTTTCTAGCTTTTCAAGTACAAAAGAAAGCCGGAATAGGTGAAGACAATTAAACCAGTGACCTCATAAAGCAAGTGAAAGACTTCTAGTGGCAACTTTTCTTGAAGTGTTCTACATCTTATGTGCCATATATCGACCAGGTAGAAAGTAAATTAAATATAGAAAAACCTGAATCTGAATTTTCAGGAAAACCCACCGTATATCTAAACTTATCTGTTTTAGATATATTATTGCAATGAAAGTTTAGGTAATCTCTGAAAAATGTTGAACGGGGCTCTATGTTGTGCTGTCAATATCTATATGAGACAACGAGTCGAATAAAGTAATTTATACCTAATGATCATCGGTGATGTTACTTTCCTGCATCCGTACAGTCTGGCATATGCTTGTTGCCATAAGCTTAGACATATTTAGTAAGTCCACATTATTGAAAAACCGTATATTTGTTGACGGATAAGTTTTAAGTTCTCACTTTTTCAAACAGTTTTTCTAATTACACTAGCAGTCGCAAATCGAGATAGATATGTTAAATATTTCATTTTTGACCCAATATAATACATTAGCATGTCCCGATACTATACAAAGTCTATATTCGTATTTTATTAACTCTAAGGCTGTTAATGTACCGATCTGGATTTTTTCTCTAGATCAAGGTGGGTTCAAAGCTGGGATATTTGATTACTCAGGGACACAATATTCATTTTTTATTGTTCTTTAAGAAAACAGTCGTCTTACGTTTCACAGTTGACAGATTAATTTTACAGCAAAACAAGATCAATTATTTATTAGTGGTGTTTATTTGTGCTCTCGGGTCGAAAAAGAAAAAAAAATCGTAATGATGAACTATTTCGTTTAGCATGCGATTTATAACTAAATTCACCGATTGTTCAGCGAGCAGTTTCGCTACTCACTCTTTTTTTAGATGGTGTCATGTGTATAAACCAATTGGTAGATATGAAAAATCCAATACAAGCTTAAGTTTGCTTAAGTCTTCTCTAAAACATTTTAAAATTTTTAAAATTTTTCTATTTAATTTTCAAATTTTTTTCTTTAAATTGCTTAAGTGTAAGTTGGTTCGAAACGTAAATTTTTGAATTCATACGTACATA
>KK351383.1:90093-104011 GCA_000671755.1 Glossina brevipalpis | reverse complement strand
ATTCCCGGTATTTTTTGATCATAATTTGCACTCTTTCAGTTAAAAATTAAATCTTCGTTTAATTAATAAATTCCCCATACTTTATTTAAAACGATATGATTGTATTCCTTTTTCTCCCTTGAATTAAATCCATCCTAGTGAATCGAATAAAATTCATATCAATTAAATCAATAATAGCGATGATGATGATAATGATGATGATGATGATGATGATGATGATGCCTTCGCATCTATCTCTTTATTAGTTATTAAACAATAAATTTCACTGCTTTAAATTTCATTAATACATTTTCTAATAAAAATAAAAAATCATTGACGACGACTCATCATCAAACATCATAACAAGTAAGCCGCGTGTATTATCATTTCATTCATGCTTATCGAGCTCACAACATAATTCTGATGCATACGCATAATTCATATCACTTTAGTTTGCTTATATTAATAGCATTTTAAGCAAAAAAAGAGGGGGTGTGAAGTTGTATTTAAGTATAACTAGCAAAGTCACAAACCAAAACGGTTAGCATAGGCCTGTTAGGTGACTAACAGAAGCCTGTTAATCAAAGTCTCTGAAGGATTTATAACGAATATAATTCAAATAGCACAGTTTTCGAACTTTTTTGAACGAATATGATAAAGAAAACATCAATTTTTGTTAATTAGGTAAAATTTAATATAAAAAAGTTTTCCTGGAATGTCAAAAAAAGGAAATTGTATTTCGAATGCTTGTATGTTTTTAAAAAATTCGAAGAAAATTGTATCTCTACTATGGGTCTTATATTTTCGTATTAATAAATCTTTTCCCCTTTTTTCATGTAAATCTAAAAATGGTCGTATTTATAGTGCACACTTAGTGTGGTAATGCGGTCGATAACTCCATCTCTCTCTCTCTCTCTCTCTCTTTCTCTGACTGCGTACTCTCCTCTTTCTTTATATCTCTCTCCTCTTGCTCGCTCACTTTCTCTCTCTCTCTCTATGTGGATATATATATATATATATATCAATGTTTCTGACGCCATCTCTCTCTCTCTATCTTTCTCTCTCTGTATATTTGTATGTACACATTTGTATTCCTACCTTGTCGTCTCTCTCTACAGAATTATTTTCATCTCTCTCTCTCTCTCTTCCTCTCAGCTTTAACATTGTAATAAAAGTCTTTGATTTATATCATCAGTAAACTTTTTTTATTTATAAATTATTAACTTTACTGCATAAGAACTTATATATGGTACATATATATATATATATATATATATATAAATATTGAAACATGTTTTTAAATAAAACTTTTATGGCACTCCTTAAAATCTTCCTCAATAAACACACAATATTATCCTCTCGCTGTGGCGGCAACATTTGCTGCTTGTTGAGCTACTTCAAGTCCTTTAACGGTAGCATCTCGAGTATTTTGTCCAACACGCTCCTAATTAAATTGAAATTAAATTTAATTTTAAATTTTTTAAAATATTTTAAATAAAAAAATATTCAAAATTATTTAACTTACAATTTTTTTGCCAATTTTCTTCAACCAACCGGCTTCGGTTTGACTGGTGAAAAGCGCGAAAATTAAAGCAATGAATACGAAAATTTTGTAAAAATTCATTTTGAGTTTTTTCGATTTAAAAATAGAAAGTTTACTTGAATGTTCTGCTGTGACAATGCAACTGATAGTCAGAATATTTTACTTGCGGTTTATATACAATGTAAACCATTTAAGTTTCTAAAGTGATGCTTATAGAAAACATTCCCTTCCTTATCGATTTTGATTATTGCTGGGATTTACAAAAAGCATTTGAAAAAGCGCATCGTTCGTGAAAAATAAAAATGATTGTGATTTACACACCCATATAAGAATATTTTTTTTCTTTTGCAAGAATAATGTGAGAATAATGTGTGGTTTCTGTTCAATTACAGGATCGCGTATTTATAGTAGACGACGCCACTAATAAAACATGAGGCGAGTTATTATTTAAATATTTTACACCATATTTTTGTCTTTTTCTTTAAACCGAACACAAAAAATTAATTTATTTTCTTTTAACTATTTTCCATTTTTTCAATCTTCGATGATTGTATGTGAGTCCATTGACCAATTAAGCTGATTCTTTAACGTTACTTGATCTGATATTTAGGCTTTTTTAATTCTTCGAAATATTTTTCTCTCAGTTACGAACGCCTGAGAAATGTACTATCGTTTCCTGTAATTCTATATAAAAAGGTCAAGTCTCGCATAAATGTCGTATAAATGAATATTTTGTTTAAATTGCAATCTCCCCTGCACACACAGACATTGATTCCTTATCAAATAATTAAAGACTATAAAAGAATATTATATTACGTTCAGGGGATTTTTTTTTTGCACTGACCTACAGCAACTTAACAATTATGATTTTTGTTTAGATGGAGAAGAGAGACAAGTACTTCCTCCATACATATAAACAATTATGAGTTTTCCCCAAGAATTCTCAAACGTCTTATTCATTCATTTACTTGTCTTCCCTCCACATATTATTCATTGATTACAGACCGAGAAAAAGTACCATTCTTTACGTAAGCATGTATGTAGACAATTGATTTGAGAAGTTATGACAATCGTTTCAATTTTAAAGGGAATTTTTCCTTACTTTTTGAAAAAGAAATACATTTTAATTAATTAAGTGGAACAACATTGTATAGCATGCAAATTATTCGCTCAATCATCCTATTAATCACTACACCTGTGACATTTGGTGAACAGGAATTCTTTTAAAAAAGTGAAAAGAAATTTTTAATTCTTCTTTCTATGAAAGGAATCGAGAAAACGCATGCAATTCTGTCTAGATTTGTTAGTAATTGAATGAAGATAAATTTCAGTTTAATTTTTTTTTAAAGCTTAGATCAAATAACCCAATGATTATAATCACAACGTAAGAAATTAATTATATTTTACTTTCGTATTTTCATACGAAACCTTCTTTTAAAATCGTGTCAAATCCTGATCCCTGCATATGACGCCAAAATCATTCTCTTATAATACAAAATATTCAAAGATTATTATTATTGTAAATTAAAATTGTAATAAATGATATTAGCCCACCATGCATACATTCACTAAAAACGAACTAGAATTGTTTAGGTATCAATATAGTTTCTAGGTAACTGTTTTATGCTGTCTCATCTCTAGCTTCGTTAGCAAAATTTGAATTTATTTTCTCAAGAGAACACCAGCAGGTAATACGTAAACACATTTGTGAGCATACGTGTTATTCTCTCTTTCTTTAGATTGAAAAGTAACGCCAGGTGGCAGCATTTGATGTTTCTGTCTTCTTTGTTGTCGTTTCGTATTCTAGGATAAACACAAGTCAAAAGATTAAAGCCGAAAAATGAGGTAAAAAAGCCCAATTTTACCTTCTTCTACAAAATATAAATCGATACAGAATATTAATCTGAGTCGGTCGGTATAATAAATGTTCAATATATATTAAGCCCTTCTCGATATTAAATGCACCTACATCCCTGTATTAGCAGCGATTTAGAATATCAAATAAAAAAGTTTAGTGCAAAAAGAATATGACAATTATATACATAGAAAAAGTCAGAAAGCCAAAGTTGCCAGATATTCAACATATTAGTATAATAAAGCGAAGAGATTTAGGCTGTGTTTGTATTCCCATACAAAAAAAAACAAGGCAAATATGCGCGGCTTTATTGTGTTCGTTTACATTGCCATCCACATGCTTGGATTTGTGGGAATATAGGGCTGCTCTATTATGTTAATCCTAAAGATTTCTAACTAAAAAAAGGGGAATAAGAAAACAAATGATAATAACTTAACAACTGAAAAACACGTATTAAGACGGATTATTTTCAGTATCAAAATAATGCAAAATGAAAGGCAGTAAAAAGGGTAAAGCAATAGAAATTTGTAAGAATTTTTCTATCTAAAATCTGCTCCTAAAGATGTATAAATTTCACATTTTCGGACATATTCGTACTATCATCCTTTTACACCATTTACCCTAAATGTGTTTAATTCCTATAAAATTTCACTATTGTGATTTCTTCTATTTCTTTAAATCAATCAAAACTCTTATTCCGATATATGATATCCCAAAATATGAAATTACTTTTGTAACTAAAAATTTCATTAATTGTATTAATCTTTAAGTCAACATACGGGAAATTAATTGAAATGCAGAACATAATTTATTAAATAATAATATTTTCTTTATACGAAATATGTATTTATTCAAATATCCGAAAAAGTGTTTAATAATTTGATTTATATTTTTTTTTTCAAATGCTGCAAATTCAATTATATTCACAAAGTATAAAAATTATAAATAAACAATAAATTGGGATGTAGGCAACTCTTTTTTAAAGTATTATTGAATAAAAATTTACACATCAGGTAATACCATAGATTTGTCAAACAATCATGCCACGCCAACGACCACCCACCATTAACATAACGAGCACCAGCGGTTTATACTTCATTTATTTACCAAAGAAATTGTAACAAAACATTTATTTTATTAATATAGAAAACGAAAAAAACATGTAATTGAAAATAAACAAACAAACAAACGGAAAAGAAGGAAAATAACAAGATGACTGAAATAACACAAGAAGCTGAAGAAACAAAGGCAATTCCGGTGGTGCCTTTGCGACGTTCTGTCCGTATACGCGAACAAGTGACTGAAAGTTCTTCAAGTAAACGCCGAAAAGTATTACAACTTGAAAATGGTGAAGTTAAAACTAAATATCGTAAAAAACATCGTCGTTTTTTAAATCCTGCAAAATTAGAAGAGCTTCGCAATAAAGAACTTGAATATAAACGACAATATCGTGCTTCTTTAAGTGGGCCAGCTTTAGCAGCTTATCGTTTAAGGAATGCGGAACTTAAGCGACGTTATCGCGCTTCTTTGAGCCCATCCAAATTACTCGAGTACCGTTATAAAGAAGCTGCACGCAAACGACGTTATAGAGCTTCATTGTCGGAAGATGTATTAATGCAAATACGCTTTAAAAATGCGGAACGGAAGCGTTTACAACGTTTAGGACGAAAACTCGAACTAGAGGAACGACATTTATTAAGGAGGCACGTGGATAATGATAGATCGCGTATCTTGGAACCAGAAATAAAAATTGAGGAATTAAGTATTGATATTCCTCGGAAATCGCAATTTGCTAAGGCTATGAAAGGCAACACAAAATCAACTGATTTAGTTTGAACAAGTTTTTTAATTTTCTTTTCCTCTTTTTTTTTTTTTTGTCTTTGATGAAGTCAGTTGTAAAATAAATAAATTGTGAATTTTGAGTAAAAGTGATCATATTTTCTTTTTTTTTTTTTTTTGTACAGCAATCAAATACAGAAGGAGTGTGACGGATTTGGATAAAGGGATGGTATTTTCTATTTATTATTTATGAGAAGATCTGGTATTTTTTTGGAGCTTACAAAAAACATGCTTTTTTCCGAAAGGTTTTATTTGATTAATTGAACTTTTAGTTTTTATAGCACCGACGGATGGGTGGGTTATAATAAATTAATCCTTATCAGGAGATTCGTTTATTTAAGAAAATGTCTACTTACGCGCGTATCGCATGCTGTTGAAATGCTCTGAGAATTGCGTAAGTTGAGATAGAAGTTTAAGCGGAGTAATTTTTGGGATTTTGCAGTAATAATTGCCTTTTAATTTAGAGAGGAAGAATTGCTTACTTGATTGAACCAAAAATTTGTCTAGCGAAAGAACTTCAACAATCAAAAGATTTGTCTTGTTTTCTTGGTAATTCTGATGTGTGTGGGATATATAACAAGATCGAAATCACGGTTAGCGAGAAACTGATTTTATAATTTATAATTGAAATGAACTGCTATCGAGATTTATCGATTTTCGAGAATCCTATATATTAAGTTTTTATACAAAAAATGCCCCCCAAAAAAAAAGTAATGTTTTCTATGAGAACTGTTTTCAAAATTATTACATCGAATATTAACTGTCCTAACAGTTTGTTAAGTTCATAGGGTTGTATATAACATTTAAAGGAGTTTGAAATAGATCCAAACAGCCCTGTTCGTTTGATATCTGCCCATAAAACTCAAGTTTCCAGTTTGTAGATCAGAATTTTCGAGATATTTTAGTGAAATTTGGTGCAAATTTCGACTTAGCGACACGAACGTTGTTGAGATTTCTTTGAATTGGAATTACCTTGATGGTCCTCATCATCTATTATCATCGGCCTAATTTGAAAATGTTTGATATATGAAAGCATATTTTTCATTTTTTATTTTTAAAGCGGGTCTCGGCAAGAGTGTGCAATTGCATTTAAAAATGAAAACATGTATTTTTTGAGTAAGTTAAGGATATTTTTATTTGTAAAGGTGGAGAGTCCTTTTGTCAAAATTCGTTGCGTATTGCTTCGTGAAATTTAAAGTTGTTGAGGAGCGGATAGCCCAAGATGCTAGTGCTTAAATTAATTTCTCTAGTTAATTAGTCTAGAAAATATAATAATAATAACGTTGACAACGACGTCGTACTAATGTTTTCGGGTACTCAGCGTACTAATGTTTCGGGTATTCGGTTTACGGCAGGAATGTTTTCCAAGGTTCGGCCGGTATGTCAACGCAAAAAAGAGATTTACTGTTTATAATCGACTCACAGTTTCTTTAAATTTTTTGATCACTTGTTGAATTGTTGGCATTTTCTTGACCGAAAATTCCACCAAATTTTCTAGATTAAAATTTCGTAAAATTCTATTATTATTTCAATTTTATGCTTATTTGTATTTTGTGTTTATAGAGAACAAAAAACACCCGTCATTTTATCCGCATTTTTTTCAACTCTCTCATTATATTGGAAAATTTCCCGGATTCTATTGGAAAGTTAGCGATACTGTTACATGAAGCTAATGAAATTGACTTATCACGAATCACCTTTCAACGAGTTAATATCAATTTTTAAAACTGATGCTAGTTACATGATGATTACCCACAGTATTTTAACGCATTACATGGTACCAAATATAACATGGATGAGTAGGGACTACCATTTCTTGAAGGCCCTTTAAAGTAACACTTTTTTTTTTTATAGCAGCAAGATCTATTCTTTAGTATTTCGTGATGAAAGATAGTACTAAAATTCGCTGTACTACGTTGGCACTACATAGGTCTATTTGTCGAACTCTTTCCCACATAAGAGTAATTAGAAAAACTAAGCCTTTACAGGGCAACCAAAAATAATTTTGAAAATTTTTTTAAGGAAAATTGTGGTACTGTAATAAATTTAAGTATAAATATATATATATATATATATAATAGGCTTCATAATGCACATAAATACACTTTATGGATTTCCATCATATAAGGATTCTTATGAAGAAGGGGTCTTTACATTGCGATGTATAATAGTATTAATTGATGTAGGGCTCTACTCTCTCTACTCTAGGCTCTACTCTAGGGCTTTCAGATCTCGCTTCCAGCAAATAGATAGATGGACGGTATTAATAAATCAATGCGCGTTAAAAGCGATTAAAAAACTTAATATATCTACAGACGAGAGCATAAAAACGAAAATTTTATTTTTAAAACAATTGTAACAGGTGGGATGAAAAGTTCGTAAACTGACACATATATGATGCTACTAGTATTAAATCCATATGATTTTTAGTTAGCCTTAACCTTGAAAAGACACGTATATAAATTTGGCAGCTGTTGCACTATTAGTATGTGAGTTATGTCAGCAATTTTGGTGAAGCAATTTTTGTTAGTTTGAAAAAATGGATAAAACGTAATTTCGTGTGTTAATAAAACATTGCTTTTTGGCGATTTGAAGCCAAAGTTTGGGTTAATAAACATTATTCAGACTTTGCATCAGGAAAATCAACCGTAGAGAAGTTGTTTGCTAAATTTAAAGGAGCCGAAATGAGTACCGTGAACAATGCACGCAGTGGACGTCCCCAAAGAGGCTGTTACCGACGAAAACATCAAAAAAGTCCATAAAATAATTTCGGTTAACCGTAAAGTAAAGTTGATTGAGATAACTGAGACCCTAAAGATACCAAAGGAACGTGTTGGGCATATCGTGAATGAATATTTGGATATGCGAAAGCTTTGTTTAAAGTGGGTGCCGCGCGAGCTCACAATCGATCAAAAACAACAACGAATTGATGATTCTAAGCAGTGTTTGAAGCTCTTCAATCGTAATAAACCCGAATTTTTGTGTCGATATGTGACAATGGATGAAACATGATTTTATCATTTCACACTGGAGTCCAATCGACAGTCAGCCTAGTGGACTGAATGCCTATTTTGAAGCTAAAGACAAATCATACTATAAAGATGAAAAAACGAAAAATTGTATGACCCCTATAATCGTTGTATCACCGGCGAAGGCAATTATATTGAATAATAAAATCAAATTCTATCAAAAAAAAAAGAATTTTTCTATGTTAACCTATGAACTTTTCAGCCCACCTAATAGTGTATGCCTAGCATAGCAAGCATTGAATTTCATTAATGGAGAGCAAAGCGTACTATAAAAAAAACCAAAAAAACAAAACTAGATGGCACGCTTAAGAATATGCGGCGTTTGCATTTTTCCAAAAATGCAAATATAGAATTGCATTAAGCGCCTTGTTTTGTTTATATTATAAGTTTGCTCGAATATAAACATTTTTGTAAACATTTTGTATTAATTTAGCTTAAGAAAAATAATATATGAAGACCACCACATATAGTTGCAAATTAAAGCAATTGTTATGAATGAATGAATTACGCCGAATCAATTTTGATAGAACAAAAGAAATGCAATTCAAATTCAATATAGAAAAGCGACGCGCTCCTTACCGAGTATATCCTGGGAGTTTATGGTGTGAAAGACTTGCCGGCAAATAGCCGAGCAAAACACAGTAAATGATTTGAACTCTATAAAGACGTGGAATTTATGCTCGACCAAATTCTACATATAAAAGCCACCAACATAGTTTTCGCGGACGAATCCTTTTAATAGAAAATTAATATAAAACTCTTATTAGTTATGCGTATAAAGCAATAATAACAATATGTGCGTTACTGAGTAATGTCTTGATTTCGAGCAACGCATGCAGAAAGCATTTTCTCATGGAGAATTTTATTTAATGTTTCAGTTTAGTTATGATTTAATTTTCAGCAAAGCGGTCACTATCACTTTATCGTTATTATACCAAAGGTGTCAATTGTTAAACCATGACATTCGTATAACAACGATTAAAAAGACTGGTTGATGTGCTCTTTCTGAAAAGGCCCTTTTTAACGCCGTCAATGTTCATCATCATATTATTTATGATTATATATAATTATAAGACACAAGCCCTCTTCTGTGTCTCACTTGCAATATGTGGTTTTCTCAAGATTATAACAAACGGCTTATATGCCCTATAAAATCTTATTCGTTTGCAAAGAAATTATTAAGTTTCCGTTTGTTACCTCAAGCATCTTGACTTCAAGTCATGTTAACGATATGCAAAGTAACAAAGTTTTGCTTGAATGCCCGGCCAAGGGTTAATAGTTTGCGAAATGTTCACCTTATTTCATTTCCGAATAGATGCTTGAGACTGTCTCATCAATCTTGAGGATTTGAGCGCAAACTTTGTTGCAAAAATATCTTTCAATCTTCATATTCAATCTGAGAGCAAAAATATCCTTCAATCTTCATATTCAATCTCTTCTCTTCTTCTTCGCCTCTCTTGGTCTTTTGGTCTAAGGAATTTGATGATCTATATATATATGTCATTAAGAAGATCAAGCACAATGTTACCGCCCGCGTCTAATCAGCTACGTCTACTTTTACCGATAATCGTCGTTCCCACCTATCATTATCGTTACATGCCAAATAATTTTACCTCCGCGCAGTTTAATTTTAACTTCTTAGCATAAGCAAAATAAAATAAAATTTATATTTAATCAAATCGTTTATAAGAGGCGTTAGGAATCTTTACTGGGTACGCTGCATCAGCATATCTGCACAGCTTCAGTTAATATTTAGAATCTGTTGCGGTTGTTTGATCTCCTAGCTACTGCTCTTATACAGATATGCTTGAATCATGGCCAAAAGTAATTTCTACTATTTGCATGGGCATCCAAGTCTAGAATATATCGCGGTTATTTAATCTCCTAGCTACAGTTCCTATAGAGATATGCTTGAATCATGGCCAAAAGCAATTTCTACTGTTTGCATGTGCAACCAAGTTTAGGGTCTCCTTCGCATGAAAACATGCTGCTTTTAGTTAATCTACCATCTCTAGTAAAAAAAATGAGATCGTTACGAAGAGCTATATAACCTAAAAAAGCTTATAAAGGAGAAGATAGTATCGCCAGTTCTAGTAAACGGAATAGATTTCAATCTTTCGGTAAAGGGCCTCAACATCGGCTCATAGAGCCGATTGCATTACCTTAACGTTGTAAAAGTCATAAACAATGCCTTGGTTAAGAGAAAGCTTCTCGAGAACTAACTTGAATGAGGTGGCTGCCTAACATTACATAACGCTTTATATCATATATTATATCTTAAATGGAAGTTATAGTATATCGTGTCTACTATAGATACAATTTTCTTAAGTTAATTTATGTAATTTTCGAAATAATATTGTTATTGCTAGGAGGAGATTAGTCTAAGTTAGAATTCAATAAAGTATTTCCAGGGCTCATTTTAAGTAGGAGTGAGCCCTGTTCTAAGATGTCACTGTAACGTGTAATAGTTCATTGAAAAGTGTTCCAAGCTATTTTAAGAAGAAAGTTATAAAAATGATCGCAAAAAATTTTTAGGTTCAGAATAATTTATTAATGAAATGTGGCAACGTAGAGAAAATAATTATCGGTACCTGCCTGCTTAATTGATATATTATTGACAACGTTTCTTTGAAACTTTTCACGCTACTACTAGATACGAAATTGTGTTGATTTAAGAAAAATAGTTTATCGCTATAAAAATGATCGAAATACTTTTATTAATACGTTATCAGTATTTTTTATTCCGGATTTCGATGTTATCAGCTAGAAAGCTTTCGGAAATTAAAGAAAAAATCGATTTTAAGCTAAAAAATTGAGAAATTCTTGGTATTTTTTGATCAGAATTTATACGTTATCAAATTAATATATTTTCTTATGTTAATTTAAGGAAATTTTTGTATCGATTAAAATGTTATTAATAGTAAATTATTTTTAAATTAATAATATATTCCCGGTATTTTTTGATCATGATTTGCACTCTTTCAGTTAGAAATTAAAACTTCGTTTAATTCTCAAATACCCGATACTTTTTTTAAAACGATATGATTGTATTCCTTTTTCTCCCTTGAATTAAATCCATCCTAGTGAATCGAATAAAATTCATATCAATTAAATGAATAATAGCGATGATGATGATAATGATGATGATGATGATGCCTTCTAATCTATCTCTTTATTAGTTATTAAACAATAAATTTCACTGCTTTAAATTTCATTAATACATTTTCTAATAAAAATAAAAAATCATTGACGACGGACGACTCATCATCAAACATCATAACAAGTAAGCCGCTTGTATTATCATTTCATTCATGCTTATCGAGCGCACAACATAATTCAAACATAATGTAGTCTACACTAAATTATCCTTAGCAGTAGTATGCATCCAAGTGATTATTGCATCGTTAATTTAAAGAAAATAAAATAAGATTTCATTCGTGCATACATCATAACTTTCCTTTTTCTTTAACAAATAGAGTAAAACGGTGTGTAATTAAAAATTATTTAAACTCAGTATTGCATGCATGCTAAGCAACAACAAATATTTACAGTTAAGTGCGACTAAGCTAAAACTTACATGAACAAAAAATGTATGCATAGACAGAGAGCAGGCATAAAAGATGGTTTCGTTATATGTTTGTAAAAAATACAGTAACAATCTCATGTAGTAATTAATGTATAATCAATTTAGTGGAATTAATAGAAAAAAAAACCATTTTTTTTTTTCTTAACTAATTAAGTTTATTTTGCATATAAACGGTAGTCCGTGATAGAAAAACAACATAAGTAGGAGTATTATCAACAATAATACTTTGAAAGTCTTAGAGCATTTGATATTAAAAATGTATAAAATTGCAAACAAGTGAAAATGTTATAGATATAGAAAGAAAGCCGACTATTGAACACACTACAACATTTTGCTTAATAGAGTTTTTTTTTACTTATTTTCCTTATGAAATGTGTTAAAATCTATAATTTATTCTCATATAAAGGCTTACTTTCTATAGGGTCCTTATATAAGAGGGCTTTCAAAATTTGAACCAACATGATCCGAATTCATTAAGGCAATTTTCTCGCTGTCAAACCTAGACTTGTTCTTCACTTAGTTTTGCTATTATAGGTAGGTTTTAAAAATAAAAAGTGGTCCAAGAAAATGGATCTGTATGGTCCAAACTTAGCTCAGTTCATTTATACGACAAATCACTATTTTGTACCAAATCTGATTATAAAATAAAATACTAATAAAATACTAAAAATTAAAAGCTTTCTTAGCCTTGTAAAGGCTTATATTTTCGTAAGAAATTCTATATGGGAAGAAGGGTTCAACAAATGGTCGCACCCCAGGCAAATATTGTACATTCATGGGATGCGACCGAACATGATGGTATACTAGTTTTTACAGATTTTTGTGAACAAATATTAAAACTCGACTTTCTTTAGATAGATTGTTATATGGGTACTGATTACAGAAATGGTCCGATTCCATCCATTTTTAGTAATGTTCATCTTTAGGTGAAAGTATGCCAAAAGATTTTTTTTTTTTTTTATTGAAAAAATTTGCAAATTACGACCTTTAGGTTGAAAGTGCATGGACTGACGTGGGATGGCCAAACTTCACACTTTACCTTAGAACCACGAGCGAGAGTCATGATAAGATATTTGTCAATAAACAATACAAGTCTGACTGTTCTTTCAAGACATAATTTAGAAACTGTTACTAATAATTTCATGGTTCGCTTTCCAATAATAAAACATTTGTGTTCACTCATAAAATGTTTATTATTTCATAACTCCTTTCGTACCCCGAAAAATACATGCCATAAGCATGTAGTTCGGGCACACAGGTTAAGTTGAATAGCACGAGCAATCGAGAGGTAGCATGTAGGCCAAAGGATTAAGAAGAAAATGATTCGGAATCGGTTGGTATAATGAAAGGCAAGTTTATCGCAAATTTTTCTAAATGTTACTTATGTCTACGCAAATTTTATACACCTTCGTCGTAGGCGGTGCATGGTAGAACGAAATACTGAAAACATTGAACAATAATAGTAGAAGCAAGTAGAAGCAGATAATTTTAGTAAAGCTTTTGCATAAAAGTTTTTTTTATGCTTTTTGGTAGTAGGCTTTCAGAAGATTTTGTTCTACTGGTTGGGTTCGCAATGATGTCCGCGGACCGCGGATATAAACCGTAGAGTCATACTGTCTTACATCCACTGAGGTTATTAGGTCCATCCGCCTATTTTAATCTGGTTCTTTCTCTACTGTAGTTTTGTCTAAAATATCACTATTAAACTACCGAGTGTTGCAAGCTTGACCGGAGGTGTCCCGAATTGTAGGTTTTTAGAATTCTTCATTTATTTTACTTTTTTCTTATAAGCTAGTCCTTTCTTTAATGCAGTTTTGTCTACAATATCATCACTACCGAATCAGATCCTATGGGACTTGCAAGCTCAATCGGAAACTTGAATTTTAGATCTCTCAACTGATACCACGCGGGCCAATAGCGCTTGAAGTACTCATTTTCATTTACTTCGATGTGACAGGGGGAACAGCCCATTGTGGGAGTTTTGTGGTGGCCATGGTTAGCCCAAATCGCGAGAAGTGTCAACTTGCTGACTCGAATATGGAGTTGCATTGCAACCGGTTGCTTGACTCATACAATTCCAGACATTT
>KK351383.1:23069-34609 GCA_000671755.1 Glossina brevipalpis | reverse complement strand
TTACAACAGCATTTTGGTACATTAAAGTTGCCGATGGAGGAGCTGGATTTATCCCATAACCTAATAAGGCGTTTACCAGAGAAATCGTTTGTCGGTCTTAAAGAAAGTCTGACCGTCTTACGTTTATCTAATAATCTTTTAGGCGATAGCTTAAATCCAATATTTTCCTCAGCCGAACTTCATCCATTGAAAAATTTAAAAACTTTAGATTTATCAGCCAATAAAATCAAATCGATTGAAGAGGGTTTACTAAAAGGTTGCACGGATTTGAAGGTTAGTATAATAAAATAAAAAAAAAATTAAAAACAAAATTAAAGCAACATTTTTTTAGTCAGCTGGCGTACGTTTCAATTAAAGGTTATTTTTTTTTTTTTATTATAAACACTTTACTCTCTGGGTAATGTTTGAAATTAAAAAAAAAAAAAACAAAAACTCAAATATCAAATTGTTAGTCAGCATGCAAGTGCCAGAGATGTTACCGCAAGTTTAACTGGTTTTGTTATTTGTTTGACTGTTTTTATTTATTTATTTGTTTACTTTGTTTTTTTAACATTTGAAATCTTATTTGCAAGATTTACCATCACCGCCGCCAAGCATGACAACCACTTAAAATTATTGAAAATATTTCTAAAATCTACGATGTAAACCTGTCCCTTTCCTTCGTTGCTTCATTACAACTATCGCTCGCTAATAACTTTTCGTTCAACGCATTTATTTAAATCTCTTTAAAAACAAAAAAAAAAAAAAACCTGCGTATTTATTATCAAATCGTAATTTTTATACCACCACCCAAGTAAACCAAGCATATTAAGTTTTTCATTTCATATGTAACGCAATTAGTTTCTGTAAAATATACAACGTAAAATTTTCATCCCCTTTTAGCTTATGTCGGTTTAAGTAGAAAGAAATGTAGAAACTATGTCTAAATATGTTCCCTAATTGATTACCTTTAAGGGCCGCAAATTCATTTTCTCCATCCCTTCCCACTTTTTTTCTTTATCAAATGATTGTTCCTAATCATTATCGTGTCTACTTATAGGGGGACATAAGTGGCCCCAGCTTTTAAGGTGGCATGACTGAGCGGCTAAAAGGAGTTGAAGGAGGATGCTTCGCGAAGAGTTTTGAAGGATTTTAGAGGAGAACATTTCGGGAGTATAACCATTTTAGTTTTATCAAAATAGTAATATTCCTTCTCTAGCCTCTTTAGAGCGAAGAAATCATAGGTATACTTTTCTGAATTGTCCATAGTCCATCTAAACAGTACCGAATATGAAAGTATGGCTAGCGTTGGGAATATATCGAAGACATTCCAATTAAGGAAAATCGAAGACACCATGATAGTAAATAGGATCTTGGGGAAAATATAGCATATCCAAAATTCCAAATCAACTATTACTTTGTGAATTGTCCATGATCCTTCTAAGTAGTGTCGAATATGGAAGTATGGCATTGGGAATATATCGAAGACTTTACAATTAAGGAAAATCAAAGAGACTATGGTAGTAGGTAGGATCTTGCGGGATGTATAGCATATCCAAAATTCCAAATAAATTTATGGGGATCAGTTATTACTTTGTGAATTGTCCATGGTCCATCTAAACAGGACCGAATATGGAAGTATGGCTAACGTTGGGAAAATATCGAAGACATTCCAATTAAGGAAAATCGAAGACACGATGATAGTAAGTAGGATCTTGGGGGATGTATAGCATATCCAAAATTCCAAATAAATTTATGGTGATCAACTATTACTTTGTGAATTGTCCATGATCCTTCTAAGTAGTGTCGAATATGGAAGTATGGCGTTGGGAATATATCGAAGACTTTCCAAATCAAGAAAATCGAATAAACTACTTTGTAGGTAGGATCTTGCGGGATGTATAGCATATACAAAGGTCCAAACAAATCCATTTGAATCAAGTTACACAAAAGAGTATCGCTTGTTCAATACACTATTTGGTGAATGCTCATTATCTAATCTTTGGTAGCAACTCCTTCGAAAGGAACGGGATAGTTATGGAATCCTAAATAGTAACATCCTCAACAAGAGGTCAATTCTAGATTATGTCTAGCGAGTATTTATACTGGAATCTCAAGAAAAGTGGAACTTCCTTCAATGGGACCTAATGCTTAGGTGCATAACGGAGTTAGTCTCTACGAGTAGGTTCCTACGCAAAATCCGAATTCGAATCTGATTTGGAGACATAATAAGCCCTATAAAGCCAAATATATTAGGACAGAAAATCACGACCTTGTATATCCATCAACAACTTTACTCGATAATATTTTAAGATTTAAATTNTCATCAGCGCATATTATCATCACAAATGTTATTTAACGAGACTATAAAAAGAAAAACAGGCGGAGAAAATAATTCTTAGAATTCTTGAAAACAACAACAATAATAACAACATCAACAAACACAAATATACCATAAAATAAATAATTTCCGCTTATAGTCAATTGATTTGCAATTGAACACGTTTTTCCACTCGTTACGCGTTATAAACCAAAAAGAAGAAAAAAAACAGGTATAATAAGTTTTTCAAAGAGTTTGTTTAAAGCTACAATAATATTAAGCTTTAATCAGTCAGGCATAGAAATCATTGAAGAAACTCTCACGACACTTTACAATTAATTAAATTATTTTGTCTGTCTGTTAAAATTACAAAAAAAAAAAAAATTAAAATAAAAAAAAAAAACAAAAATTTTGAAAAACTTATTATCGATATCAGTTCATGGAAGGCAGGATAGTGAGAAAAATTGTTTCGATTTGCTTACAAAACCCGAAAAAAAAAACCCGATAATTGCCTTACAAGTAGAAATCATAGTTTCGATAAATATTCATTCATTAATAATTTTTATGATCTATAGTCGCTCAAATTATTATCATCTGACTGAATTTTAGTTAATTAAATCCTAGTCTATTGACAGGTAATTAAATCAAAATTGTTATATTTATTTACCTGCTCTGTACGCAGCTATTAAAATATATCTTAAGATCACCAGCATTTCCTCTACTTATTTCCATGAACATCTATCTCTCTGTGCATGATAAGTATTACAGTGAACCGTTTGTTAATCAGTTGTATCATCCTCTTTGTAACAGGTAATCGTATTCATCATAAGTATTCATTAGAAATATTTATCTCTTCCCATTTTCTTCATCATCAGGTGTTGTTTGGCTTCTCATAGCCGGTCTATTATTAAAGCCGCACATAGCAAACCTGTAATTTTATTTCAATTCTTTAGAAAAAAAAAAAAAAATCTCATTAAATTTAATCACGGAATCCTAACTTCTGAGAAGAGAATGTTATCGATAAATTTATGAATTATTCTTTGGTTTATTAAGCGAAAGGTTTCTAATGACCGTACTGAGGGAATCAAGGAAATTTTACTTAAAAATCCTATATTTGTNAACTATGGAAAATAGTTGTCTACTTTCTAAATGAGATTATTTTATACGATGAGAATTACTTTTTCATGTGTTTGTGGGTGTGGAAAATAGCAAAATTGTCGCGTCTAGTGCTCCGGAAACCTGATACACATAGTCAGACAAATCTTTCAATCGCAACAAGTGATAGTTTGAAGCTATTGTTGCTCTAACGGAGACAATGGTACGAGATATTTTTTTTTGCCCGAAAATCAATACTTTGTATGTGGACGGCGGGACGGTGCCACTTGCCACACAACAACTCGTGGAAGAAGAGCTCTATTGCATAAAAAAATTTAAATTATGCCTCTTGTGTTGAAGACTCCCATATGGACGATAAGTAATTATGCTAGACGTTATCATTTACGATATGATAGACGATATCATATATGATATGATAGACGTTATAATTTATGATGTGATAGACGATATCATTTATGATGTGGTAGACGATATTATTTATGATATGGTAGACGATATTATTTATGATATGACAGATGATATCATATATGATGTGGGAGACGATATCATTTATGATATGATAGACGATATTATATATAATATGAGACATCATATATGATGTGATATGATTGACGATATTATATATGATATGGTAGACGATATTATATATGATATGGTAGACGATATCATATACAATATGATATGTAAAAAATTGTTGTCATTATAGAATTATATCAACTAAACAACTTATTACTAAGAAGTTAAGTTCTTTTCCGGTTTTGAATGAAAGCAAAGGCCTAAGAGAAGTCTGAAAATTTTTAAAAACGAGAGGGAGAGATTTGGGTTTTCATTCGACGCACGCAGATTTTTCACCTTGACCTCGTATTATAAGACAAAAAAGAAACTATTAAAACTTAAGACAAAGTATTAAAGATTTTTACTCTCAGGCTTATTCGTTCGTTCGTTCATTCATTTATTCCTTTAATCTCGTTAGGCTTGTAAGCATGAGTGACATAAGTACCTAATTAAAACATGTGTTTAGTCATTGCATAAAAACACTTTCACTCTTAGTGAAAATATTTATAAAGAAAATACAAAAACAACTATAATACACAAGGTAGTAATTTTTGAAGAAGAAAGTGAAAATATTTATTTATAAAATTAAATTATAATGAAAAGAAAAAAAAAATTCCGTTATTACACATTGTAAGAGAAATGTAGGCGTTTTTATGAAACTTTTCTTGCCTATAATTAAAAGTAAATATGTTTTCTTTCTTTTTTTTTTCTTTTTCCCGTTTTTTTTTTTTTTTTTTTTTTTTTTTTTTTTTTTTTTTTCTTACAACAGCATTTTNAATTTGAAGTTTCTCAATTCCTTTCAACACAGATATAATTAGGGGCCAATAATGAAAGCATCACATTATTATCGTAAGCTCTACGTATATGTTACGTTATTGTAGTATTTACTAAAATATATGCAAAAAAAATTAAATTAGACATAACGATCCAACGATTGCCTTAAGACGAATTTCGTTTTCCCATTTATTTTGTTCCTTTATTTCTTATTATACCTCTTCACCTTGCGAATAATAAATAATAATAATTGCGTTGTGTGCATGTGTGGCTACGTGCATTGTTTGTATGCATTAGTTCCACTTTTTTTTTTGCTTTATTTTAATTTGTTTCATATATTTTTCCTTCCTCTATAGATGTAACGTCGTGGCATTCAGTACAACGGGACAATTAGGCGCAGTGGCAATGGATTGTGATCGAGTGGTATTTCATGGTGAAGCTCCTCAATTACCATACGGTGCACCAATAGTTTCTTATTCACAACGTTACAGTGGCCAACAAGTTTTACCATCTCAAGTAAGTAACTAATGGGCCAGTGCCTGCAGCCTTATAATAAATAATANTTCTTGAAATAAGTATAAAATAATAAAAATATCAAATTTGAGGTTATGTTAAGAAAGTTTAATAATTCCATTATCAGAATAGTTGTGTTTTTACATTTTCTTCTTAATAACGCTTCGGGAACAAAATGGAATGGAACATATTCCATTAGTTTTGTTAAATACGAATCAAATGAAAATTTCATATTTAAAATCAATTAAAATTTCTTTAATTTTCAGGAATTTTATGTTGATCGTAACAGTCTTACAATGGTACCGTCTCACTCGTTAAATGGACCTTCAGCACTTAGACATCTTTCCTTACGACATAACTATATAAGTAAGAAAATAAAATTTCAACCTCCTCTCACCAATTCCTTTAATTCAAATAATTTTTTATTTTTCCTTTTCAGCCATTTTACGATATGAGGCATTCATTGCTCAACCACAACTGGAAATTATCGATTTACGTTATAATGAAATCAAAACTATTGAAGGTTTAGCATTTAAAGGATTGCGTAAAATCAAAGATATCAAGTTAGCGGGTAATCGTATCACAAATTTAAATAGTGACGTTTTCGAGAATTTACCAACTTTACAAAAACTCGATTTATCTGAGAATTTTATACCAAAATTTCCTATCGTTTCATTGAATGCTATCAGTAATTTGAAATCTTTAAATTTATCATCGAATATGCTACAGGTAAAGTTTTTATTAAATTGAAGATTTTTTTTTTTTTTTTTTTTTTGCAATATTCTTGATATAAATATTCTTTGTCTTTAGCGTTTAGATTATGGTCATTTGGAAGTGGTACGTTCTTTGGAAATATTAGATTTGAGTCGTAATGGCATTACTACAATTCCGCCAGGAACTTTTCGAGATTTGATAGCCTTGAAATATTTGGATTTGAGTTTAAATTCACTAAGAACGGTAAACGTATTGAAATCATTTCTGAAAGTTTAGAAAAAAAAAAAAAAAAACAAATATAATTTTTTCAGATCGAAGATGATGCCTTGGAAGGTCTACAAAATCTCCAAACTTTAATTATACGTGATAATAATATCTTGTTATTACCGGGCAGTGCTTTAGGACGTCTAACACATTTGAATTCTTTACATTTGGACTTTAATCGTGTGGCCGCATTATCATCAGAAATTCTTGGTTCAATACAAGCGACTGACATAACTACGTTAAGTTTGTCTCGTAATGTTATACGAGAACTTCCATCAGGCAGTTTTCAAATGTTCAACAATTTACATTCATTGGATTTATCGGGTAATTCTTTGGCCGTATTAAGCTCAGATATATTTATGGGCTTAGAGAATTCGTTAAATGAATTGAAATTGGGACAAAATCGTTTAACGTCCTTGGGAAATATACCGTTATCGCTTACAGAATTGCGAAGTTTGGATTTAAGTAGAAACAATTTAGCCGAATTACCTCTTAACATATTTGAAGGTTTGGAAAATCTTCAATATTTAAATTTAAGTGGTAATCATCATTTGTCACCGATATCTGCATCATTAATTAAACCTTTATTACGCTTACAAATTATGGATTTAAGTCATTGTGCTCTTAAACAATTATCTGGTGATCTATTTGCTTCTTTACAAGATTTGAAACAAGTTTATTTGAACAAAAATAATTTACAAGAAATTAATGATGGAAGTTTTGTGGATCTATGGAATATTAGTACGATCGATTTGTCATATAATCAAATTACTTCGATAAGACCGGGAGCTTTTGTAAATGTTATGCATTTGAAAAAATTGAATTTACGTGGAAATCAATTATCCGCTTTCAAAGGAGAATTCTTTAATACTGGTACAGGCTTAGAAGAATTGGATATATCGTTTAATCATTTGAGTTATTTATTTCCTTCTTCATTTCGCATACATCCACGTTTACGTATAATATTGGCCGCTCATAATAAATTCAGTTTTTTTCCAGCTGAGTTAATATCATCACTACAGTATTTAGAACAAATTGATTTATCTTATAATCAATTGAAAACCATTGAAGAATTGGATTTTGCTCGTTTGCCTCGCTTAAGAGTGTTAATGGTAGCTCATAATCAATTGGATATGTTAAGTGAAATGGCTTTTCATAATTCAACACAATTACAAATACTAGACTTATCGTACAATAATCTTGATCGTATTGGTGAACGTACGTTTGAAGGTTTAGTTAGATTGGAACTATTAAATCTTGAACATAATTTATTAAATGAACTCTCCGATACTGTATTTGAACGTTCGAAATTGCAAATGTTAGAGAATATCAATTTGGCTGGCAATGAATTTGAATATGCTCCCCTTAAAGCTTTGCAACGTCAATACTTTTTCGTTTCATCGGTTAATTTAAGTCATAATCGAATTAAATTCATACCAGCTGATGATAGTATGATGGTAAATATAAAAAATTTAGATTTATCATATAATCCTCTATCGGAAGAAGCTATCAATAGTATTCTAAATGAACCTAAAACTGTAAGAGAATTGAATTTAGCTGCAACAGGCATCGAACATTTGGAACCATTAGAGACACCATTCTTACAATACTTGAATCTATCATATAATAAATTACGAACGATAGAAGCTGAAGTTTTTCAAAGTACAACATTATTGGAAACTTTAGATTTATCTAGTAATCAATTAGAGAATTTATCCGATTTAACTGCAGCTTGGCCGAAATTACAAGTTTTACGTTATTTGGATTTATCAAATAATAGTCTCGAAATTATAGCTCAGGGTAATTTCCAACATTTGGAAATGTTGAAAACGATTAAATTAAAAAACTTACCTAAATGTAATCGTATCGAGAAAAATGCTTTTCGTCATATGCCGAATTTAGCTCGTGTAGAAGCTTATAATCTTCCACTTTTGGGTTATTTGGATTTACAGGGCATTTTAGGTTTATTGCCCGGTTTAGAATATTTCGATATAGAAGTTAAAGATTCAGCGATAAGTACTGAACAAATTCAACCATCAAAACATCCACGCCTCAAATCAATTGGTATACGTGGTGAACGTGTAAAAAGTATTTCTTCAAGTACATTGGCCGGACTAAAGAGTAGTGATTTAACCATTAAATTACAAAATACTTCTTTGACGTCGTTACCACCCGCCTTACTATTCCCAGTACCACGTTCCAGTCATCTTACTTTAGATATAGAAGGTTCAAAAGTATCAGTATTGTTGCCACAATTTCTAAATGCATTAGAAGATCGGCGTACAAATTTGAAATTAAAGGGTCTTGCCTCGAATCCTATTAATTGTGATTGCAATGCTCGAGCTTTAAGAAGATGGTTGCCTACATCTCATACACCTTCAATAGTCTGCCACACTCCATCATATTTAGCAGGTAAAAAACTAATAGAAATCGGTGACGATGAACTTACTTGTGATCCACGAAAAATGACCTCAACCACAAGTCGTACCACTGTATTAAAATCTTCGTCACGTTTAATAACACGACCGGCCATAACAACAACCGAAGAGCCACCAATGATAATATGGAGTATGGAACCAACACAAATACCTCATATGAAAATCAAGACTAAACCTAAACCACCCATTATGACTAATGATGATACTTTAATTATTGGCATTGTAGGCGGAGTTGTAGCCTTTATAGCCATATTAATTATTATCATTTGTATAGTACGTTTACGAATGAGTACAATTGAATATCATAATGGACCAGCAATGATTGGCATACCACCGTTACCTATGGGACCTGGTAGCGTACCGTTAAGTTATAAAAGTACACCGGCGGCAGCAGCTGCTGCTGCTGCTGCTCTTTACGCTGTACCTCCTTATGCTCAGAATTATGCTACATTACCGCATAAACCACCGTCCATACATCAGTCCACACAAAGTTTATCGGCACGACAAATACAACAGCAGCAGCAGCAGCAGCAGCAGCAGCAGCAGCAGCAGCAGCAACAGCAGCAGCAGCAGCAGCAGCAGCAACAACAAGCCACCTATTCATCTAGAATGTCTTACTTTGGAGGATCATCTCCTCAACATCAGCAAACTAGCTCAAGTTTATCCAATAATCAGCCATATATCATATATTCGGATGATAAAGCCTACAGATAAATAATGAGCTATATAATAATTACATCGTAAAGATGTAGAGAAAATTTAAAAGTTAAGATTATTATTAATACGCGCGTGTGCTTTACTTAAAACAATTATACACTCACTCAGTCAGTCAGTCAGTCAGTCAGTCAAGTTACGTAACATTTACGTTTGACATAAAATATCATTAATTTATAACAAGAACTACTAAGACTTATTTCAAATCGATCAGAAATGAAACTCTTAGAAACAATAGAGAACACAATTGTATATAATTTAAAATTTCTAAGAAACGCGCATCTTCATTCGTTATATATATTTAGATGCAAACATCAAATTAATTTCAAAAACATACCATTTTCTCTTATATTTAATTTCATTTAATTTATTTTAAGCGAAAATTTCTACAAAACATAAGAAAAATTCAATTAAATTTTATTTGCACAATATTTTTAGAACGTTAAGAACTTAAATTAATTTTAAATTAATCACAAATAATTGTAAAATATAGTAAGAGTAAATTCAATACATTGCAAAGCTGATGGCATTCTCATTACCTTTACATTTGTAAAAGCTTTTTATATAATTTAAAAAAAAAAAAAAAAAAAAAAAAAAAAAAAAAAAAAAAAAAAAAAAATACTTTTAATCTGACCTCCAGTTCGTCTGACATTATTTTCTAGTATTCTACTGTTCTTTTTTCAATGTTTTCTTCCTATCATGGCGAGAATAAATTGTAATTTTGGGATAACTTGATTTGAAAAAATCTCTTTCAAAGTTTGTCAGTACTTAAAATTGGTCAACAAGAACAGAATAATTCTAACTCTTTTTTTTTCAGGATAATGAAATAAAAACTAGAATTTTCATCTTTCATTTACGTTTAATATTAAGAATTTATATAAAAATTACATTTAAAGTAAAAGATATCGTAACTACGTGCCCGTATACACCGTATCGCAAAAAAAAAAACTCATGATTTTAATATTTCGGCTACAAAAGCATAAAGTTTAAATGTCCGAGTATCCTGGTCACGTATTTACCAACAAGCCTTGATATTGCGTTAAGATGAATTGCGATTCGTATTTGCTGCAGTATGTAGAACGCTTTTTTTGAGATTATCTCATTCTAATAAGTTGACCGTTTGTTTCGATGAAATTACACCATTGCAGGAACATAAATCAAATTTGCTGCAAAAATTTATGAATAAGAGCAATGAGAACCCCCAATAAAACTTTACTCTCTGATATACCAACCTCAGCACTTAAGTGTTAACTGATTGAATCAATGAACCAATTAATATTGCATTCGAAGCATAGATGAAAAGCTTAAAGATGAAAGATCAAAAGTCCAATCGTATGGGGAATAGTTTATAAATGCTACTAGCAAAAGTAAGGTACCAGTTGAAATTACGAATAGCAGCAGTAATAGTACCTTAATGACACACCAAATTCTGCAGATTGTCGTTAAAAAACGTACGCATCCTGGCACTTCCAGTATAGTTTCACACTGCAAAACAGCTAAAATTGCATTACTCATTGCAATAGCAGCGCACCATTACTTTCGCCGAAATAATAAATTTAATATTGTTTTTGTCGTTGGGTTTTAAATCCATCGTCAATGTGTAAATTTTTTCTTTTTTTTTTTTTCTAAATATTATTATTGTTTTTAATTTAAAGCGGACATTTTTTACATAAAAATTTTATAGAAAAAAGAGTTTGATAATCGTAAATAAAAATATAATGAAAGTAAAACTTTTCGACAAGAGCCTGAAATTTTTCGAAAGCTTTTGCTGTCAGACCAAAAGGTATGAAAAACTGAAATAAATGCATTTACAATGTAATTCTTATATCGAAAAAAAACTTCACTCGTGAAGCAAAAAAAATCACTGATTTCATTACAATAGTTTCATGTTTGCAGCACTGTTTTGCAAATATCGTATTTGTTTTATATGGCGGAAATAGTTTGCCGGGTGACGCGCTAATAAAATTCTTAAAAAATTAAAGAAATTGTTTCTAAAATACATTTGTACCGCAAAAAAAAAGTGTTAAAAATCTTTAGGAATCAATTACGATTTTCGTGAGTCATTGCAAAATGTGAGTGAATGCAAAATTAGAAAAAATAGATGAAATTTCTAAAATAGGCTGACATTGGCGACATTGCCAATCAATTGGTTG
>KK351382.1:104024-119050 GCA_000671755.1 Glossina brevipalpis | reverse complement strand
TTTTTTTTTTTTTTTTTTTTCTTTTATTTTATTTTATTTTAATCCTTTACAAGTATTTTTTTACCACACGTCTATTTGATTGAAAGGCTGAGGACGGACTAGACATTTTACGTTTATTTCACAGACACTTGTAGTTTTGAATTTTTTTTTTTAGCAAAACAAAGCAGCGGAAAACTGTATACACTTTCACGCTCAAGGAAGTAAAGGAAACTTACCATACGCGCACACACACACACACACACACACAGTCTGACTTTAAAACTTTCGAAGAGAAGAAGCTTATGATATGAAAGAGAAATTTTGTATATTAATAAGCTCAAAAGAGAAATTCTCTTAAGTCAGTTCTCTCTCTTCGCTAGCATTTTAACGTGAATGTAGCTTTCTTTAGGTAAACTCTTAAGAGCAACTCTTCTTAAACGGAGACAAAAAAAATTATATTCATTTCGGGACTAATCATAACACTATTCAAAGTTCATGAGAGTCCACCCTCCCCTCCCCCCTCCCCTCCGCATACCCGTCCGGCCCTCGCCACTCGCCCCCCGCATATCCTTTTGTTATCTGATTTGAAGAAATCTGTTGCCAAATCCTATCAATCTCTTTTAGAAGCTTATGATGATGCTGCTACATCATATCTCAATCGTTGATTTTGATTTCAATGATTTAAAAGTGATGATAATTTTGATGTCAATAACTAAAAATGGCCTAAAGAATCAGAAAAGTTCAAAGACATTGTATATTGCAAGACTTATTAGATGAAAACCCACTTTAAAAAAATCTCGAAGAGCTTTCGACCAGTCTTTTTGAAATGAAAAATTGAGACAAAATTAAAACAGTCACTTATTAAATTAGGTTTTTTTCATCTATGGTAGGCAAGTTTAAAACCCCTTAACATTTCACTTGTGGCCAATAAAAAAGCAAAATTTTCAATTTTTCAACTAAGGATCTTCAGACAACAGACGAACCAACTTATGGACTAAATCAAATCGTTATTTAGTTTTAATCAAGAGAGTAAGTATACTTTAAGAGGACTCTCAGTACAATTTTTGGATGCTACAAACGAAAGAAAAGATAATGCTTCAGTGATTGGTATAAAAAAAAGAAATCATTTCAGTGCAGTAGCACCATCTCCAATCAATCTAAAGAGAATTATTGTGCTTGTTTTCTTCTTCTTCTTTTCATCAAAAATTCCAGAGTTGGTTCAGTATTCCAAATAGTTTTTTTAAACTTTCATTTTTCAAAATAAAATTTTTTTATTTATAGAACCTTTTTTGTCTTGAAATTATTCGGATTCTTATCTCTTTTTTTTTTTTTCTTTTTTTTTTTGCTCTTCTCAGACCTTTCTCAATTGCCAGAGAGAAACGTGAATCGAGAAACGTGAATCGAGAAACGTTAAATATGGAATATTTCCAAGTTAATGTTGCCAATTAAGAGGATAACATGCTTTGTATCCATGGTATATAAGAGGCCACATTAACATAAACTCCTGGTATATCAGCGGTGGCACAACCAATTCCCCAAGCGACCAAACCGAGAACATACCAAATACCATTATTTTCGCATACCAATGGTGAACCGCCATCACCCTAAAACACAATTAGTATATAACGTTAATTAATATTAAAATTTATAAATTGATTTACAATGGATTGATTGACTTACCGTGCAAGCATCTTTACCGTCTTCACCACCCGCACACACAAAACTTAAATTGTTTAGAACAAAATGAGATCCTAAACGTGTTTTACGCAAATCTGTTTGACATTTAGCATTCGATAATAAGGGTACCTCGACTTCACGTTGTATGGCTTGATAAGCACCAGTAGGGCCGAAATCGCTTTTACCCCAACCGGCCACATAACATTTTTGACCCTCATTTGAAGGAATTGTGGGTAAACAAACTGTACCAACGGTTGATTTAATGGCCAATGAAACGGGGCTAAACAATTTCAATACGGCCACATCGTTTTGTAGATTATTCTTATTGAAACTTGGATGAATGTAAACCTTCGAAATTAATACATCTTGCGCTGGTATGGGCTCATTTGTATTTGAAGCATCCCATTCACCTACACGAATTTTAAATGATGACTCACTGCAAATATATGAAATCATTTTAAATTTTCTCCAAAATTAGTAAAAAAATTTTTGATGTCTTCAAAAGAATTACTGCAACTTCAATATTAAGTTCTTGATAGGCATGAAATGAAAAAAATGGTCGTTTCCAGTCGTTGTTAGTCAGGTCTACATGCAATTTCCAAATTTGAGAAATGTGGATGGAATGTGATCTCTTCCTTTTATCGGATCTGTTAGCAATGTAGTATGCAGTTCTTCAGCGTTCTGCAACTTAGCTCATTAACTATGGAATTATATTTCAGCGTAAACTTTCTCTAAATTCGATAATTTCAGGCGACACTATGCTATCACTCTTTTCATGTTCTACATATATTAGATCGACGAATAAATACTCGATATTTTTTGATAAAATTCTAAATTTATTGAAAATAATAAAATCGGCAGTTACTTAATTGCCAACCCAATATATTTGTTATAAAACTTAATAGCCGAAGTAGCCAACAATTATTATCTATAGTCCTCCTTTGTCATTTATCGGGTAGTTTCCGGATGTTCTCGAGTGTTTTTGAAGCGAAGTAATCATTACAAATTTTCGCACAACTTCACAGCTTTTCTGAATCGTTGTAATGATAAATATGACTGCATTGATCTCAATCCATGATATTCGGAAGGAGGCAAGTACGAAGAATACGCTCCATCGAGAATAAATATCCCAGATTAACTTGAAGATTAGTTTTGAATTGTGTTTTGTTGTGGACGGACGGACGTATCGGTAACTTCATAGTTTTCAAGACTACAATTTTTTTTCACGAAATTTCGCAAATCATTTTCTAACTGTTTTATAGGTTAATAAAATTTTATGCCAAGCCAACTTGATCACTTTCGTAACTTTGGGTATGTTTTTTCCCAGATTCAAGCAGAATCACATGCAGTATCTGTTGACATCCATACTATTCATACTTTGTTGCATACTTATATCGGATAAACATAATGCCTAAGCTATCTATACCAAAAATTTCAATATAATTGCGAGAAATAGAGAGATAGATAGAGAGAGAGAGAGAGAGAGATTCCCACACATAAATTTTATGAAGCGACAAAGCTCAATATCAAGAATTTATTTGTAGACCTATTACAACTAAAATTCGTTTCGTACGACCCATATCCACAGCAAATTTTTTTATGCCCAATTTTTCTATGATAATATAAAATCTAATTTAATTTTTTCCATATTTTCATCAATAATGAAATCAAGTAAAGTATTATTCCCTTTTCTGTCTTCTTGGCCTTACTAAAAGCTTTGGTATCCAACCATAAACTACTGGTTATTATATAGTATCGTCTCCCAATCCCTTCCGAAGGAAGCGCTTATTGGTTTAACAAAATTTTAAATAAAATTCTCTATTGATTTCCTAGAAAACTCGCCAATACGAATAAACGTTAGTTTATTAATTCGATTACAGACCACATACTAAGCACCTTGAAAGACCTTTATAAATCATGGTATGCTTACTTCGTGGTTGAAATTCTGTCATTCTAACATCCGCGAAAGTAATTAACTTAATAGAGAAGATGATCTTGCAGGTTGAAACTTCCCGTTACTTCTTAATCAAATAATATATATGTTATAATTTTTACTTACGGAATATTATGGACTTTATGAGCCACCGTCAGAACGTGTTGACTTGTCAATAAAGCACCCGAACCTATATAAATATCGGCAATAGTTAGTAAAGCCACTTGCCATGGATAGTCTCCAAAACTGGCCTGTCCTAGACTAACTGGTATACTACCAGGTGGTGGCGGATAACGACGTCCACACTGATACGAGCCAGCTTGGCAGCATACTTCTAAACCATAATTGCAAGAGAATTGAGCTATTGGTGTAGCAGAAGAAGAAGAAGCTGCCTAGACGGTGTCAAAAATCGAAATAAAATGAAAAAGATTTTTTTTTTTTTTTTTTTTTTTTTTTTTTTTTTTTTGTAAACATTAACCTCACTATAGTTTAAGTAGTTCACGTACATTATTAACGATGCGTACATCAATTTGCCCGCTACCATCCGAAGGCGGTGAAGGCAAAGGATTTGGGCATGAACGTGGGGGTACGCATATACAAAACGATGCCGTTGGTGTGACTATGTTTGGCGTTATTTTACCGATAATTAAGTGGCGTAGAAGAGCTGGAAAATCAATAATTGTGTGTGTGTTTGTGTGTGTGTGTGTGTGTGTGTGTGCCGTAAATGAAAAAAACAATTATTTCTTTTAAAATCCAAAATATTGAAAATATTTTTAAAGGTTTTTATTGTTAAATAAATTTTATTATAAAATATTAAATAATAGTAAAGAAGATCAAATGTTTTCGAATTCTATCACACCTGTTTTTTAAAAGGATTATCGCGTGTTTGAAATCGTATTTGAAAATCGACTATAAATACACAAATATTTGCTAACAATTTTGAAGTGACACGCAAATCAAATTATTTACAGATTAAAGTTTTGTTTTTTTATGCTATTTCAGTAGTCGCAGGTAATATGATGATGATGATGATGATGATGAGAACGATAAGCAAAATCAAACCAAAAAGCCTCGAGAAATGACAATAACTTTCAAGTATTAAAAGTGTCATGCGTTAGTTAAAACCGATGACATGCATCGTGTGTGTGCTCTATATGCGTTTATATTTCGTTGATTTGTTGTTGGTAGGAATCGATCGACGTTTCCATGACCTTAATTATTATACAAATATTCGCATTATACAAGTGGAGCAAAATAAAGAATTTTTACTGACAATATCGATTGGTATGAAATTCTGCAACCTTAACGAGATACGAGAGCAACTCTTTCTACTCTATGTTTAATGATAGAAATATTAGAGATTCACCCTAAAGCGATTATAATTCATCTATGTACAAAGCTATTGTTGCTTTGGGAACAGCAACAGAAAGTGTACATATGCTATTCATACCAAAAGGCATGTTATAAAAGTACACTTTAAGGCGCCTGTCTATGCATCCATACATAATATTATTGCTTAATGCCTTGGACTCCGTACAGTCTTTATACAGTCATAAAGTCATGCAATGCTTCTTTTCTATTAATTAAAGGTAGCGTGCTAGCAGCCGAACATATTGCGTCTGGTTATAAAGTCATTGCTTACTAAACTTCATAAAATATTCATATAGCCAAGTCATCCGTTTCTTATTTTTATGTAAAGCGTGTGTACTAGAGAGCCATTCCAAAGGATATATATTGTATCTCTGCATAAAGACATTGCTTTGTTTGTCACCCCGTGTATTCTCTACCATATTTTGAATCACTTTAATCCAGTATATCTATCTGCTCTGTTGCCAATTTGCATGACATCGTTACGCTTATGACTATACAGATTCTTTATATATTCTTTATCAGTATGATAATTTGAGCTACTTTAATCAAGTATGTCTATCAGCCCTATTGCCAATTTGCATGACATCGTTTCGCTTGTGACTCCACAGATTCGTTATACATTATCTACCAGTAACATATTTTGAGTCACCTTTATCAAGTATGTCTATCCGCCCTGTTGTCAATTTCCAAGGCATCGCTTCGGTTGTGGCTCCACAGATTCTTTACACATTCTCTATCATTATGATATTTTGAGTCACTTTAATGAAGTTCGTCTATCCGCCCTGTTGCCAATTTGCATGACATCGTTTCGCTTGTGACTACACAGATTCTTTATACATTCTCTATCAGTATGATAATTTGAGTCACCTTTATCAAGTATGTCTATCCGCCCTGTTGTCAATTTCCAAGGCATCGCTTCGGTTGTGACTCCAAAGATTCTTTATACATTCTCTATCATTATGAAGTATGTCTATCCGCCCTGTTGCCAATTTGCATGACATCGTTTCGCTTCTGACTCCACAGATTCTTAATACATACTCTATAAGACATTGTTACTTTTGTGACTCCTCAGATTCTTTTTACATTCTCTGTAAGTATGATATTTTGAGTCATCTCAATTAAGTATGTCTATCCGCTCTGTTGCCAATTTTCAAGTTGCGTAATTTAAAACGAAAAGTTCAGATTTAACAGGTAAACACGATTGAGATACATTGAGTAAAGAAGTGATGAAAACTCTACCGCAATATTATAAACTCGAAGGAAGAAAACGTATACATCATATCGTATCAAGGCTGCATGCATGATATCGTTCGGAAAGGGTTTTGTAATTGCTTTTACATTGACAGATCTCTCGAAAATGTGAAGCAAAGAATGAAAACTGAAGTTTTTGATGAAATTTTACGAAATTATTTATGAATATTGTGAACATTTACTTGGACGAAGGACGAAGCGTATTCTACTCATGAGCTTTGTTTTTTGATTTCTGAAAAGCCAAACATAAGAACTAACTTCTAAAAGACGTATAAGTAATGACCAAAGATTACAAAAGTATATCAAAGGTCGGACATAATCTCAACATTTACGTACATTACGTAAGGAGAAAATCTCGTAAACGAATAGACCTTTTGAGAGACTCTTGCTTTTGATAGATCAAGCCAACTATGTTAGGATTTTAATGCTCTTCGACCGTTTTTTAAACATTGTGATGGTAAAATAACGTTATGTATGTAAGCATAAGTGAAAGTTTTTGTTGAAAATTGTTCGCGAAATATTGAGATCTAATCATTAGTAAAGTTTATCTAATCAATAGTTTTGAATCGATTATTTAAAGACCTTAAGAAATTAGATATGACCTTAATGGTCATATATGAACAGAATTCCATAAATTTAAATGTAAAAATTTCATAGTAGCTATCTTAATATCGACGACTTTACTTGCATTACTTTATGCGTCAGAATTTAACACAACTACAGGTATCGGACCTCAATAATTTCAATATTAATGTGGGCCTTGTATGGAGCGAATGCCGTAAGCGAAAGTGAATGGGGGATGTATCGAAAATGCTTGACATTCAAGATTCTGTTCAGTTTAGTTCTACTTCTCTATATTCATCAAATTAAGTAAAATTAATCTAATTAAGGTATCAGCCGACATTGGCCGATTGGCGCTAATTGAACGCTCAAATTTATTCGACTTCATTTAAAGATTTATGCATAAACGCACTATTTTTATACCCACCACTGTCCGATGATGGTATATTTATTCTGTCATCCTGCTCGCAATGCCCTGAAGGAAGCTTCAGAGACCTCATAAAATATGTATATATTCGTGATCAGCATTAAATTCAGAATCGATATAAGCCTGTCCGTCTATCCGTAATCCGTGTAATGCAATCATTCTCTTGGCCGCAAAAATGAAGATATTGGCTTCAAATTTGCCTTACACTTTGGAGGTTTTTGCACGCAGATAGATATTACCAAGGAGCTAGATCGTTCAAAGGACACGCCCACAGTACAACGCAAAGTGGGAACACCTTTGCTTTTAGGGAAAAAAAATTTAAATTTTTTACTTATTACTCAAAAACCATACCGGACAAATTTGTAAAGGCTTTCACATTTATTGAACTAACTATCCTTTAGTATCGTAAAGTAGTATAGCAAAATTGAAAGAATCGACCACGCCCAATCGATACAATGGGGGGTATTAAAATTTAATTTATTTCTTTTTTCTTGGCAACATTCACAAAAAACTTCAGAAACTCCATAAAGTATATATATTTGTCATCTGTATCAAACACGGAATCCACCTAGATGTATCCGTCTGTCCGTCTGTCCATTTCTTTCATTGCTTATCTGTCTAATGTGTACAATAACCATTTTCTCGATCACACAAAAATTTAAGATACATGGATTTAATTTGGCAAAAACAATGAAAATGCACATACGCGGGTATTGAAGATGGACCAAATTGGTCAAAGAGCACACCTACAATATGATATAATCTCAAAATGCCTCGACCGTTTGGATATATTGCTCACTATTCATAAAGTACACAATAAAAAATTCGAAGGGATTTTACAAAGGTATAAAACATCAACCACACCTCCCTCCTCTTTCAAAATTTGGTTTCTTTTTATCCTCTTTTAAGATGATGATGGGTGGGCATAAAACAATCGACACAGCCGACTATAATTTTCTTGCTTATTTTTATGTTATAATGTTCTCATCGCTTTTCATAATCAAATCAAGCAAATAAGAAAATTATATGCAGCTGTGCCGAATCTGTTATACCCACCATGCTTTTCTTAAAAACTAAAAAATTGTAATAGGTAGACGTGGCAAAGTGAAAGATCTTCCAATGTTTTTGCGAAATTTAAAGCCGATATCTTCATTTTTGCGGCCAGGAGAATGTTTACCATAGACATTAGATAGTTAAGCAGGCAGTCAGGCAGATGGACAGAGGCACCGATGGATACGTCTAAGTAGATTCGGAATTCCTTAGAGAGTAAATACACTTTACAGGGCTTCTAAAGAATCTTTCTTAATATTACAAACGTTTCCAAACAAAAAAAATTTAATTTCAATATTCTCTTATATCGAACGGGCTTGGTCGATCCTGACCATTTTTAAAATAGAGGCTACGAGGTATCTATTGCAATATATGTGGAAATTTTTATAGATCTATCTGTCATGGTTTATGAGTAATAAGCAAAAAATCCAATTTTGTTTTGATTTCAAAAACAGAGATGATCTTAGTCTACGTCGTACTGTGAGCGGGTCCTTTGACCGATTCGATCTATTTTCAATATGAATCTGCGTCCAAGAACTTTCAATATTTCTGCCAAATTTGAAGATGATACCTTTACTTCTGCGACCAGGAAAATATTTACCACTGATATTACACAGACGGACGGACGGACGAACAGACGGACATGCTTAAATTGATTCTAAATTTCAAGCTGTTCAAGAGTATATATATATATACTTTGTGAGATCTCCGAAGTTTCCGTTTGGTAGTTACAAACCAAATGACAAAATGAAATGTACCCTTCACCTTCGGTGGTAGTTATATAAAAAAAAAAGAGGGAAAAATTACAATAACAAAAAAATGTGCATGTTTGATGTCAAATGTTACTTAAATCCAATGACATGCATTGTGTGTTGTTCGCTCAACCAATAGAATTTAGTTTTTTTCCTCATAATTTTTATGATCCTTTTTTTTTTTTTTCTTAAAAAAATATCTCGTGATTAAACTTTAGAAATTAAATTTTACTTCAAGTCCTTAAAAGCCCTTTTTTTATAATATAATCTTTTCTTTTATCCTTAATTAATTTCGTACGTAATTAAGCAAATCTGAATTAAACGCAACAAGAATACCTGATGAGTCCGTTGACGTTACTCTTTCTTCAGGCGTATTTAAATCCGATGAATCAAAAGTAAATGGTTTCAAAAACTTATTACTCTTGCTTTGATAATGGTAATCGCTATATAAACGTTTTAATCCTTTTAATGGTGTCATGTAATCACAATTTGAAAGAGACACCGAAAAGATGATACACACGATTCTTATGTAGTAAAACATGCTTAACATCTATGAGAGTTCGTTTTATACGCTATAGCTCTGGATTTATATAAAAAATTGTGAATAACGTTCTGTTTATTTCAAAAGGAAATCTTTACGCGATATTATGAAAAACGAAAAAAAAAAAAAAAAACGACAACTGGTACGCAAAGCGAAAAACACGTGTTTTCACATCTAACGAAACCACACAAATAACTGCAAGCATGGAAATGTAATAAACTTTATTATATATGTGTTAGAGTAAAGTACGCTAAGGTGCTGATTGTGTACGCTATGCATGCAAAGCAGACATTTATACATTTTTAGAGCAACTAGTAAGTAAAAGAGATTTAGAAAATTTTTCATAAAATATTTGAAAAATTTAGAAAAAAAAAAACAAAACTACATAAATGTAAGAATTTTATTGTTAACATTATTTTTTGAAAATATTATTGTACACCAGCCACTGGACGAATATCGAACGGATATTCTTATATCCACTCCCGAAGGTGAAGAGTGTATTTCATTTTGTCATTTGATTCCAAAAAGGAAACTTCGGAGACCTCACAAACTATACATATACTCGTGATTAGCATCAAGTTTGAAATCGATTTAAGCATGTCGGTCTGTCCGTCCGTCTGTGGTAAACATTGTACGGGCCACAAAAATAAAGATATCGTCTTCAAATTTGACAGAAACATTGGAAGTTCTTGCACGCAGGTTCATATGGCAAATAGGCCAAATCCGTCCAAGGACACGCCCACAGCATGACGTAGACTAAAAACACCTCTGCTTTTTGAAACGAGAAAAAAAAATTGGATTTTTTTTCATTATTCATAAACCATAGCAGATAAAATTAGAAAAATTTCCAAATATGTTGCGCTAACTATCCTGTAGTCTCTGTGCAAAAATGACGAAAAACGATCGATCTCGCCGCCCACTCAACCTAATAAAATATTGAAATTTAATTCTTTTTGAGAAAATGTTTGTAACATTAACAAAAATGCTTCTGGAACCACATAGAATGTGTAGATTCTTGATCAGTATTAAATTCGGAGTTCATCTAAACGTATCCATCGATACGGCTGTCCATCTGTGTGGCTGCTTAATTCTCTAAAGTCTATGGTAAACATTTTCGTGGCCGCAAAAATGAAGATATCGGCTGCAAATTTGACAAAAACATTTGGAAATTCTCTCATTGCCAAGCCCCCACCCATATGGCAATTTAATTTTTCACCCTTTTTTAAGATAAAGGTAGCGGGTATAAAAGATTCGGCACAACCGAATATAACTTTCTTATTTCCTTTTTTTTTTTTCATTTCATATTATTTCACTTCTAATGTTCCGAAATATAAATGAAATTCTTCGTAAGAAAACATCCAAATATCAATGTGTAGTGTGTAGTACTGCTTTTGGTTTACCAACTGACAACTCTGACAATCAACAAAAAGTTTCCTGATTAATTCATTCATTTATTTATACTCTTGAAATGTGCGGTATAATTTTCTTTTTTATTTAACTTTGTAAAGGTTAAGTGAGATAATTTTAATTTGACAACACTTTTTTTTTCTCAGCGTAGAACGAAAGTATTTCTATTTCTTTAATTAAAAATAATATAAATTTGAAATTTTCTAAATTTATTTTATAAAGGACCCACTTTACATGCCATGCCCACACAAAAATTCAATATGATCAAATTCATATTTTTTTCTCTTTTCATTTCTTTGATAGTTTTCTTTTTATTACTCATAAGATAAACACTAACCGTGCTTCCGTGTAAATAATTCGACGCTTCAGCAAGTCCCATGTTTACTCGCGGGTTTATATTTCGGTGTATCAAACGCTTTATGCTTGCGACAAACTGAGAGAAGCGATCAGTTAAATATATAATCTCTCAGACTTTAAAAGAGGACAAATCCGTTAGTGCTCGATTAATGGGAGTATCTATGACGAAAACAGCTTAACAGAAAACTGTTTAACGCAGTATCCAGTATCCACGGCAGATAGTATCCAAGAAACTTGGTAAAACATCGTAGGAATAGTGGGCTTAAACCAAAGTTAACCAACACTGGCCGCGAGAAGCATTGTGGCCAGGCAATATAAAACTACCGAAACAAGAGTGACTACAGAATTCAACACTCATTTGTTGTCTTGGACAAAAACAATACATTGGTGGCTTCACGAGCCAATTATTGAGTTAATTAGTACTTCATTAATTACTTAATTAATTTTTAACATTAATTAGTTAATTAATTACTTAATTAATTAATTAATACTTCATTAATGACTTAATTAATTTTTAACATTAATTAGTTAATTAATACTTCATTAATGGCTTAATTAATTTTTAACATTAATTAGTTCATTAATTACTTAATTAATTAATTAGTGGTAAAAAATAGATATTGTGGGTATACGGGGTGTTCATATTATTTTGTCCACTACTTATAAGAAGTTTCCTTCCCTGTTGCAAACAAAATGATAAATTGAATATACCTCCATTGCTCGATAATGGATATAAAAAAATACTATTTCTGCAGCACGAAACGTAATAATTGCAAACTTTAAAAAAAAAAAAAAAAAAAAAAAAAAAAAAAAAAAAAAAAAAAAAAAAAAATCTTATTTAACCTAAGCACTTGCAGTTAGTGAAATACGTACAAGACTTTGTGTGATTGGCGTATATGTGACTTAAAAAATTCCATTTTCGACCAAAAAAAAAAGAACTATCATTTATTAAAAAATTAATTACTAATTAATTGTATTAATTTTTCCTGTTTTTTATTTATTTTTTAACTTAATTTTTTTCTAACTGTCAGTGTTACAAGATATGTAAGTGTAATGTAATGAGGAGAGATCATAACATAAGGATAAGTAAAAACCTTTGCTCGCAAGAACATTTACGTGCTTAAGAATGAGACAAAATTTCCATCGAAATGTATTCAAGGAAACAATAAACGATTTATTAGGAATCCTTTATGTATTTCACTTTCAAAAGTATCATTTCGAAGATGCCGCTAAAAATTCGAAATGAAAAGAATGAAAATTTATTGGAGTTACAATGCAAACCATTTTGAATTATCTTACTAATTCTGATTATTAGTTTGCAATCTCAAGGCCATAAAACTGCTCTCTGTTCTCCGTTTAAATATTTCTTCTCATTCGTTTTCCTCAAATATCCAAGGCTAAAATCCTTTCTTCCCTTACTTCCTTAGTCAAAAAGAGAATCTCATGTTTGACTTTTTAATTGTCTTGCGAAATATTAGAAAAACCTAACTGATTCTATAATCGGATCCATAATTGATTGATCAATATTTTCTGATTTATTAGCAAAAGCATTGAAAGCTTTTAAATCGTTCTCAGTCTACTATCTATAGAGCGTTTATCAAGTAGAGATTACAACGAAAATACGGGGTCATCAATCATTCTGCAATTATGTAATAAAATACACTTCTGATCGGGGATTGGATGATATTTTTTTCAATATATTATTTGGATCTTGTTGGATCCTGCCATTGTTTGTGGTATACAATATAATTCAAATATCTTCCATGGGACATCTTGCAGGACTGGAGTAGTTTGAGTTAATTTTCGATGACTTGTCTGCATAAAGCGGACCGACGTTAACTTGACGGTTATTCGTTTTCCAAGCGTCAATAGCTTGAACATTACTCAATACATAAATTCGATCCATTAATTAAAAATTTCACCAAAGAAAGTCCGGCTGCAAGAAATCGCAGAACCATGGGACTGTAGCCAACAAAAAGGTAGGCGTGCCGTAAATGGATATATTAAAATCTTTTTTAAAAATTTTCACTAACATCATAAATATTTTTGATCGAGCGGGCATTCAATAGTGTATAGGCCTTAACAGATCTTTTACAGATCCAGTTTCTTCAAACTTTTCTGAAGCTTTTTTTTATTTTTTTTATTTTTATTTTATTTCAGTTTTGACTACGGTGCTTTCAAATGGACTATTACTTACAGAATCGTCCGATTTTTGCTGAGTTTTTACTAACTTAATATACGTTTAGCGGTTATTAAATGACCCGTATTGTAAAATGGCAAATATTACACTGAACATGTAATGTCCTGGATGAGAGAGTTCTGTTTTAAAATATATTACTAAAACAAGGTTACCAAATTCGAACCACGAAATGGATGACTCCTCCCTCCCCCCCTCCTACTCCCCCCTCCTCTTCCTACTCCCCCCTCCCCTTCCTACTCACCCTCCCACTCCTGCCCCTTCTACACATTTAACATTTTTATTGAACTGAAACAGTTACAAATTAATAGCTCCGACATTAGGCTGCGTGCGAGCTCCTACTGGCGATTCTTCTCACTCAAGTAAAATTTATCTTTCAAATAAAGAATTTTAACGTTTACCTCGAGAGCGTTTAAAATATTTATTAAGCTAATAAAAGAAAAAAAATTTTGAAATGAGCTTAAGTACTTCTTAAGGTCTTTTTTTTTTTTTGTTTACTTTATTAGATAAATTAGAAATCAAATCAGTAAGACATTAAGAACATGGATTCATTTGACCGAGTTAGTATTTTTGAAGCACTTAGTGAAAAGTTTAATATTTCAAGGAATAAATTTCGAACAAATAAACTTCTTGCCAATATCTTAAGCTATAAAAAATTCCATTATTAAGACCATCAAAACGAATTGATTTTCGTAAAAATGTACTCTAGCGTAACACTTGGCGATCTTTGATAGACATTTAACGATTTGAGAGATCAAACATAAAGCAATCTTAGTATACTTTTAAAATCTTCCTGATTTTCATGTAATCTATGTATGCCTATCATACTATTCATACTATTCATTATGTAGGTTAGCTTTTAAGTTTATTCAAATTCCGTTTAATTCATATTCATATAAATATTATATATTTTATCTCTAATGCCCAAATTATCTATTCTATAGAGCAAATCAGAGCATTGCAAAAGTTGGTTTTATTCACGTTGTTGCAATACTAATTCATTTTTAATAACTTCATTGTTCTATTATTCCATTGAAATCTATGAATCATCACAAAAATTTAGAAAAAGAGAAGCTTCAATACGCATGACTTCAAATCATTGTATTGTATAAAATATTACAAAAATTGTTTCGTTAGACGGTTAGATAGTTAAGAGTTTAGGTAGAGATAACTGAAACTCTTTTTCATTTCTTGAATTTTTAACTGGTCCAAGGAAAAGTAAAAAAAGTTAAAGTCTGCGTTATAAATACACTTATACATGTATTAGTTTGGCGAAAAAGAAATCCATTATTTTTATATGAACTTCAGGACTTTATTTAACATGCTTCGGATTGTCCGATTTGGGTCAAATATGCACCGTTTTGTGGTATGATTTGTTGCCATTTTAAAGGTAACTTCAAAATGCCTCTCTCATAGAAGTCCTGGTCTCTATTTGCAAAAAACTCTAGTAGTCGATTTTCACAATCCCTCCTAGATTCCAATTTTTTATCATTAAAGAAATTTTGCAATTTTTTATCATTAAA
>KK351382.1:77579-101397 GCA_000671755.1 Glossina brevipalpis | reverse complement strand
GATTCTTAGGCTAATCTAATATTTATATAATTTTTAATATTTCTAACGGATTTTTTGAAATATTATAAACCATTACGTAAGTCTACTTTGTCCTCAATTGCTTTCAGTCTTCAAGGGCTGGCTTTATTTTCTTATTCTCGATTTTTCTTTTTTTATTATTACAAATGTCTTAAGGGACCAGTCCCCAGCCAAGCCATTTTCAATATCAATCATTTTCTTTCTCTTTCAAATATTGAATCTTCGATAACTTCAAACAAGAACTAAATTGTGATTCAGATTCTTAGGCTAATCTAGTATTTATATAATTTTTAATATTTCTAACGGATTTTTTGAAATATTATAAACCATTACGTAAGTCTGCTTTGCCCTTAGTTACCCTCATTATCCAATGGCTGGCTGGCTAAATTGAGTTATTTTAGTAATTCTTTGCATCAGCAAGCAAGCAACAATTAATATTTTTTAAATATTACATTGTGTCACGTGTTGATTTTGTTCTAAAAAAAACAAAAAAAACGTAAATTATTATATGGCAACGATTTGTTCCCAATTTGTTGAATTGAAAACCAATGTAAATGCAAATGTAAATAAATTATTTAATGATTACACAATAATTATCACACATTTCATTTTGAATAAAAGGTTTTTTTCAATGGAAATACTCGGTTGAAACAATTTATCGAATTAATTTAAACGCGTATAATATCTGTGTTAGCCAAAATTCTTTACTGAATGTAGAAAATATATTTTTGAAATATTTGCATCGAAAAGAAGACATCATCATTTTAAATACAATAATTTGAATTCAAAAAAAAGAAAAAAAAAAAATCGATTCATCTAATAATAGATGCACACTCAAAGAAAAATATATATAAAAAATATATTTTAAGCCCGATCCCCAACTTGATGTGATATAATTTTCGAAATGTCTACACCGGTAAGAGCATTTATAGAAGGAGGCAATTGGGCTACTAGACGATTAACGTCGTTAAGTAGATTATCGCTACCACCGATTAGAACAATTTCTTCGGTCTTGGCCAATGGTGAAGCGACTTCTGAGGCAATTTTTGGTAACGATTCTAAGACAAGATTTGTTATGGCAGCATCACCAAACTTTTTGTAAACGTTAGCCTTTAAGCTCATCTTTTGAGCTTCGGCTTTTCCCACTTCCTCAATGGCATAAGCTTTCGCTATACCAATTTTACGTATTTTATCAGCTACAGCATTAGCTAATTCAATAGTTTGATATTTCTCACCTTCAGCTATTGTCCTTATACGATACGCTTCAGCTTCAGCTGGCAATTTCACTGTACCAATAAGTTCTTGTTCCATTCGTTGAACTTCGTGTTTTTCAATTTCGATTTGTTTTTGACGCTCCACCACATCAATTTGTAATTCCTCATTACGTATATCCTGATGTACTATGGCCGATTCCAAATCGTATGCCAAACTCGCTTCAGCTTTTGCTTTATTAATCTCCTGATCAAATTGAGATTTTTGCAATTGATATTTACGCCTATGACCACCAATTTTTATATCAGTCTCATATTTAATATCCATTGCATTCTTTTCGCATTCAGCTTCACGTATACCCGCATCACGTTCAGATTCTGCAACACCCACATTAGCATCACGTTTCACTTGTGCCGTTTGCGTTTTACCTAATGATTTTAAATAATTTACTTCGTCATGAACATCAGCGATGGTAAATGAGAGAATTTCGATTCCCATATCTTTGACATCGGTTTGCGCAACATCACGTACTAAATGAGCGAACTCTTCTCGATCTTTATAAACTTGTTCGACTGTAAGTGTACCCAATATCGCACGTAAATGTCCTTCAAGTGTTTGTAATATTGTATTTTGTATATCTTCTAATGATTTTCCTAAAAATTGTTCGGCGGCTTTAAGTAAACATTCATCTGGCTCATCATTATAATAACTTCCGGTATTTGATCTCATAAATTTACATTGTGCTACACCGCTTACATTAAGCGGCACGCCCTCAACTGTTTCGACATGTCTGCATCTTGGTTTTATAGTCATAACATTTAAATACAAATATTGAACATCGTTTGATGCCCACCAAGCCCATGTCCAACCGCCAACAATAGTGCGTACACGGCGACGACCGCAACAACCGCCTGATATGATTATAGCTTCATTTGGACCACTTGTATGAATACCGCCCATATCCTTCTTTTCTTTTTTTTTTTTTTTTTTTTTTTTTTTTGTTGATTTTATATGACGCAATGACCAAATTTCCTTACAAGAATTTCAGAAGAATGAGGCAGGCAAAGTGTTAAAATTTTTTTTTTTGATTAGAAAAATTTAAATATTTTTTACACTTCTCGGTTTTATATAAAAATATCATGTGAGAGTGTTTTTTACAGATAATATATTTTAGATATCGTAAATTACCGAAGATTGTTTAAAGTTCTGATAAATCGAAAAGAACTACATTTTCTCTTACTGCTTAGACCTTGAGAAATTTATTACAAAAACTTTGGTTTCTTGGTTCTTAATATCATCGCTTCTTTATAAAAACAACGATATCAATCAGAATTTCAGATACTTGTCTTAACTCTCCTATAGAGGATAAACAAAATTATATAAACACTATATAATATAATATCAATTTGGTTCGTATTGGCAACACTGCTTCCGTCATTTCATAGTTTACGCGCCCAGTCTTGTAGGTTGTATTTCGGGGTATTATGTGCTTTACTCAGCAACGGTTAAGGCAAGTAATCGACGAAATACGTGGTCTCAGATTTCGAAAGGTGGGCCCAGTTACCAACAGTGTCTGTAACGAAAACAGCTGAACAGTTTAACACAACAACAGTTTTCACAACAGTCAACAGCGTTCACGCTAACAAAACAAAGAAGAACAGCATCAACAATGAGGAATAGTGAACAAAATAACTGTTAAGATGAAATATGAAAATCACACGCTTCCCACGCTTGTAACTTTACAATTTTCGATTTCGAATTCTGAACATAATAAAATATTTTTGAAAGAAATTTAAAATTAACTCTCAAATAAAATTTTTAGTGAATTTTATGACAAATTTTAAAAATAGGAAATTTACAAAATTACGAGAAAATCATGGGCAGCATTCTGACAAGCGGCCCCAACGAAGCATTAATTATATCAGGTGGTTGCGGTTCGAAACAAGTACGCACTATTGTAGGTGGCTGGGCATGGGCTTGGTGGATAGTCACCGATGTTCAGCGTTTATCTCTAAATGTCATGACTTTAGAACCGTCATGCGAGCATGGAGAAACAATTGAAGGCGTACAATTAAATGTAACTGGTGTAGCACAATGTAAGGTAAAAAGGACAAAAACTTCTAATGGCCCTGACGAAATGTTACTTCGAGCTGCCGAACAATTCTTAGGCAGAGATGAAGACGAAATTAAAAATACGATATTGCAAACACTTGAAGGACATTTACGTGCGATATTGGGAACGCTTACAGTCGAACAAGTTTATAAAGACCGTGAAAGATTCGCTTCATTAGTTCACGAATTAGCGGAAACTGATGTAGAAGATTTGGGTCTGACTATTCTGTCATTTACAATTAAAGATGTTCAAGATAATGTTGACTATTTAAAATCATTAGGTAAATCTAAAACTGCTAAGATTATACGTGATGCTGATATCGGTGTAGCGTTAGCCGAACGTGATGCTAGTATACGTGAAGCGGAATTTGAAAAAAAAGCCATGGATGTCAAATATTCCAACGATACAAAAGTCGAAAATAGTGCTCGGGAGTATCAAATCAAAAAATCCCAATTTCAACAAGATGTTAATAAAGCCAATGCTGAGGCTCAACTAGCATACGATCTACAATCGGCTAAGGTGCAACAAAATATACGAAACGAAGAGATACAAATTGATGTGGTCGAGCGGCGTAAAGAAATCGAAATCCAGCAGCAAGAAGTGATACGAATGGAACAAGAACTCATTGGTCTAGTGAAATTACCAACTGAAGCCGAAGCATACCGTTTGCAGACAATAGCTCAAGGCGAAAAATTTGAAGCGATTGAAATAGCTCATGCTGAATCTGAAAAAATACGAAAAATTGGTTCTGCTGAGGCCCAGGCTATCGAAGTAGTAGGTAAAGCTGAAGCGGAACGAATGCGTTTAAAAGCAAACATTTATAGGCAATATGGGGATGCAGCCATACTTAACCTTGTCTTGCAATCCTTACCAAGAATAGCCGCTAAAATTGTTGCTCCCTTGGCAAAAACCGATAAAATTGTTTTAATCAGCGGCAATAGCCGAAGTGAAAGTAAGATGAATCAATTTGGAAATCAATTGAGTGCAGTTAACAAACCTTCCATTCGCACCAGCGAAAGTGGAACAAGCGGATGTGTTGCTTGTGGTCCGATAAGTCCTCCCAACAAATTACCTATATCAACAGAGAATATTGGGCCAAGCGGATGTAGTTGCGATACGAATTTATTTAACAATCAAGGCATACCTCTCGATCAATCAACAATTCCTGCAATTGAATGTAGATGTGACACGAAATTAATAAAAAAGCAGAAGAAAAAATCTTGAATATACCGTAACCGAAAATAATATGGAGCATCAATACGCTTAAATAGAAAAAATTAAAAATATTTTTTTTTTTGTTAATTCTTTTGTCAGTTTTTGCTGTTGTTAGCACTAATTAAGAATTTTGGGTTTTTTTTTGAATTTGAATTTGAATTTATTATATATATAAATACATAACAATTTCACTGCCAATAAGACTACAAGTCTCATCCGCCCATCCCATTATATATATAATACATTATATTATATATATAACAAATTCAAATTCAAAAAAAAAACCGTTAAGTTGCGCTATAAAAAATTGTAACAAAATTCGTATTAAATTATAACCAAAACATTTTGTGTTCGGAAGTAATCGTTTATTCAAAAGAAAGTCTTTATTTTACTTAACATAACAGAGTTTAGAAAATTTCATATGAATATTCACGATGAGCGAAATTTTCATAGTTTACTAGATTGTGAATAATATAAGTAAATGATAAACAGAATACATGAGATAAGAAGAACAAGAAATGTTGAAACGCACTTCCTTATCAACCATTGACGAGCTCAATCAAATTTATTGTGCTTATAAAGACATGTTTGCCCTCAAAAACTTGACTTTAGACTGTAATGACCCATAATTGCTCACACTTATAAGTTAAAAGAAAAGAAAAAAGGAAGAAGAAGAATTAACAGCTGTTTGCACACAAATTTTTACTTCGTGTTAAAATTTACAATTTAAGGCTCTAATGACTATTTGGTCACACTTACAAATTAAAACAAAAAGAAAATATGTAGAAGAAGAATTAACAACTGTTTGCAAATAAATTTTTACTTTGCGTTGAATTTATAATTCCTCTCTTTTTTTTACTGAGAAAGCATATGTGTTGTTATTTGCTAAGCACTTTAAGAAGAAGAAGAACAAAGATTCATAATTAATTCGCAAGAAAATTGTTGATTAAATAAAAGCAACTATGAAAGCGATCGTGCAGCGTGTTACTACAGCTAAAATAACCGGTATATTTTATATTGTTATAAATAAATTTTTTTATAAAAGTTTATTAACACATCATAAAAAGATTTGTTATAGTTGGCGAAGAAGTTATTAATTCTATAGGACGTGGTTTATGTGTTCTAGTTGGGATAACACATACGGATACCGACAAGGATGTAGATTATCTGTAAATGAGAACTAATAATACAATCGTTGTTTAATATAATTAATTGTTAAATTGCAATTTTAGTTCGCGTAAGCTGTTAGCACTACGTCTGTTCGAAGACCAAAACGGTAAACGGTGGCAGAAGAGTGTAAAAGATGAAAATCTTGAAATACTTTGTATATCACAGTTTACTTTATACCATCGATTGAAAGGTAATAAACCGGATTTTCATATGGCAATGCAGGGTGAACAGGCTCAAATTTTATATCGCAATTTTCTAAAGCGTTTAGCTAATGAATACGATGATCAAAAAATTAAAGGTTAATATTTCGGAAATAAGTTTTGAAAACTTAAACACACTCTTATTTCATTTATGTAGACGGTGTTTTTGGTGCTTATATGCAAGTACACATACAAAATGATGGCCCTGTAACGGTAGAATTAGAATCACCACAATTCGAGCAAACAGCAAAATCGCATTGTGATTCAGCGAGGAAAAATATGTTAATGAAAAAAACATTGAAAAATAAAAATTGGAATATTTGTTAAATGATACCAAAAATCAATTGAATAACTCAACTGTAGCTTGCAATTTTCATTTATGCTTGGACAGCTGGAATACAGCGTAGGATATTGGAAATATTTTCTATTCAAATATTCAAAATGACCATGATTAAAACTAAGTCATGGACATTGAAAAATTTAATTTAGTTCATATTTACTAATCCCTTTAAAAAAATGCAAGCAATTGAAAAAAATGAATAAGAATTTAAATGTTCAACGTGACTGTTCTCTGTGTTATGGGCGTTTCGAATTGTACGTTCCCTCCTGGGGGCATTGCTCTTATTAAATAGGAATAGGACGAGGGCGAGAAGTCATCCGTGGCCTTATCATAGGAGAATAAGGCGTCGGTGCTCCTGAATATGGCATCGGTGCTCCTAAATATGGCATCGGTGCTCCTGAATATGGCATCGGTGCTCCTAAATACGGCATCGGTGCTCCTAAATATGGCATCCGTGCTCCTAAATATGGCATCGGTGCTCCTAAATATGGCATCCGTGCTCCTAAATATGGCATCGGTGGTATTAAGTGTGGCATCATATAAGGAGTCGGTTGCGGAAGATGCTTTAGGACAATCTAAAATAAAAAAAGAAATCGTCAAACAGAAATGCATAAATCTTTTTATAAACATACGTTAGGGTACATTCTTTCTGCTGATCGTGTCACACGTTCGCGACTGCGACGCCTTGGTGAACGGGAACGAGATCGGTATTTACGAAAGTTTCTAGAATTAGACGAATTAGAATAATGATAACGTCTAGGAGATCGATGCGGAGAAGGTGACTTAGAGCTCGACTTTCGTTGTTCCTTTTCGTAAAGGCGTCTGGAACGACTTCGTTCACGCTTTTCAATGCCGAAATATGATAGATCCTTACCCTCACGAGGACTTTCGAGAAGACGTCGGTGTTCATCTTTGCTCCTAGATCTTTTAGAATTGGATGAATTAGAATAATGATCACGTCTAGAAGATCGATGCGAAGAAGATGTCTTAGAGCTCGACTTTCGTTGTTCCTTTNCGAAGAAGATGTCTTAGAGCTCGACTTTCGTTGTTCCTTTTCGTAAAGACGTCTCAAACGACTACGTTCACGCTTTTCATCGCAGAAATAAGGTTTCGTAGATCTTCTAGAAAGCTGCCGTCCGGTAACCTCTTTGCTATCTCTACGAGCACCGATATGCTGGTTAACAATTACATCATCTCGAGCAAACAAAGGTTGAGATCCTTCCACTAAAGAAATATAAAAAAAAAACTATCGTACCGTATTCTTACAGAAGCACCTCAAACACCTTGTATTAGTTAAATTTTGTCCGAAGACCGTAGATTTTCTTGTTTTTATAAATCTAATTGTTTTAAATGTTTAGCGTAATTGAACGTATTAATTTACGTTTTTACAGTTCGTGAAGTAGGAAGTTTTTAGGACGATTTTTCTGTCATAATTCACGTTAGTAACGTTAAAATCGAATTATTTAGGTAAGAGAAGTATCAACAATCAGAAAAAGCGGAATATACATTTTCCTATAATAATAATAATAATAATAATAATAATAATAATAATAAATATTTATATACATATATCTATATGTACATAAATATCTTCCCAGTCTTTAATGAATTTATTGTTGATAGTTGAGTTGCTGTTGTCTACTTTGTTATTATTGTTGTTGTTTGCTTGCATGTTGATTTTAGATTTTCTAGGAAAGAGTACAAAGGATTTTGGATTTATTTTTAAGATTTTTCGTATATATTGATGGCACTTTCAAATTTCGGATCTTAATACTATTTCCACATCTATTGAAGATCTATCTTTAGTTGAAAACATTGCAATATTGATGAAAAGAACAAAAATTCACAATGCACAATACGATTACAGTACTTTTGTGTCCACTTCTTTTAATACAATTCCCTATATATTTTGGTTATAAAATAACAAAAAAAACTATATCTTGCTATGGCCTCCTATTACTTGGGATGTAAAGTATGCTCATTTTCGTTCAGAAGGACCTAAGATTGACTCACATTGTATCATATCGATCGCTTGAAAGGCCAGTAAGGGTAATTTCTACTTCAAATTACTATTAGAGATGAATTTTCTCCACAAAATGTTGATTATTTTTCACATTTATTTTATACGCTAAAATGCTAAGTTGGGAAAATGAAAAATATTACAAATCGTAATTTGTTTCGTATAAAAACTTTTTTAAGTGGAACATAAATATGAATCAAAATCAGGCAGTATAATAAGGCTGGGTCCATTTTAAGTCCTTCTAACTGAGTTACATATATCTGCAAAAACTTAATATACAACCTGTACCCATCACAAGTGAAATAAGATCAAAAATTGAGGGATAACAATGTTCGAGGAAGTTATGAAGTATATACTTCAATATTAAAAATATCTGTTTTTGTATTGAAAAATACCTATAGACGAAAAATTTTCAATTTAAGTAGATTCTTTTTTTTTTTTTTTTTTTTTTTTTTTTTTTTTTTTTTTTTTTTTTTTTTTTTTTTTTTTTTTTTTTTTAAATGTTCCATTATTGTCATCATATATACTTGTTGATTGCTATTCATGTATTTTGATTGTTTGGTTGACGACTACGTGTTGATTTTAGATCATATCAATGATAAGTTGATTGCTGTGTTGATGAAGATATTTACTTGATGATTCCAATCAAAAGAACTTCTATATTTCTTTTTTGGTTACGTTGATTGTTGATCATTGAGTTGTAAGCTGTTGAATCTTCTTCTACGTACGTACTTAAAATAATAATATTCAATTAGAAATATAGCAATTTAAGTTAGAAAAATACAAAATTTATTAAAAATTAAAATACCGAAGATATTTATTACGGAACGATAAAAGAGCAATTAAAGAAGTATTAAAAGTGTGATACATCTTTCTAATACATATGACAATTCTATTGGATCCTAGTGAAATTTTTAATTAAATAAATCATATCACAAACACATGTATGTACACACATCATATGCCTAACGAAAAACTAAAATTTTTCTATTCACATTAAATTACAATCGGGGCATCATGTAAAAGCACTTATGTATATAAAAAAGATGAATAAATGTACGAAATCTAATGTAATAAAATTTTGATTGCTTTTTGCCCTTACTGAGCTAAAAATTTAAAATAAATAGAAAAAAAAAAAAGAATTCTTATGATAATAACTTTTTGTAATATATAATATAAAATATATTTGTTGCCTTTTTTTTTGTGCTCAGACTTACACGAGGTCCCGAATTTAATGTTTAAGATTACTGCAAGATTCCAACTTTTAACAGATCTATAATTTGTTAGCGATCTTACCTCACGAGGTTCTATATAGTCTTTACAATTAAATAAATATAACTCACATTAGTTACTTTAGCAATCCATAACGATTGAAAATTACTAATTCCTTGTAAAAACCCTCTGACTTATAGTTAAATTTTTTAAGCTTAAAGCTATAATAGACGCAAATAAGAATAATAATATGATTTTATATTAATTCTGCAGTGAGCAACATCAATGTAAATTAATCCTCACTCAAATTAAATATTATATCTGTTTGATTGGTAAATTAGGCACAATTTTACAATGGCGTGTAAGAGAACGTTTATTATATACTTTATACAGATAAGCAGACATAGAGATGGATAGACGGATAGATCTAAATGGATTCCGAATTTCATATCGATCAAGAATATATACACTTTGTATGGTTTCTAAAGAATACGCGTGGAAACTCATGTAGATCTTTTTGTTATGTTTTATAATGGAGTGACGAGAAAAAAAAACCCTATTATTTTTATGCTAGAAAACAGAGATGTTCTTAGTCTACGTTATACTGGCCGTGTCGTTTGTCTGATATAGCCTAATTTCAAAACCAACCTGGATGCAAGGACTTCCAATACTTTTGCGAAATTTCAAGGCGCGACATGTTCATTTTTGCGACCGGTATGTATGTTTATCACAAACAGTACAGTACACGAACAAACGGACGACCATACTTAAATCGATTCTAAATTTGATGCTTATCAAGAATATATCTACTTTGTCGGGTCTCCCAAGTTTCCTTTTAGTAGTTACAAACCAAATGGCAAAATGAAATATAACCTTCATGAATATAAAAAGAAAGTGCAATATGAAAGAATCAAAAAACTAAACTTCAGATATTCACTAAATGTGACATGGCGGGGTGGTAGGAATTAATGTTATCTCAACAAGATTCTTCATTATTATTGTTGTTAGAATATCAAATTTGTTGCCAATTGTCATCAAAAGCGTTGTCAACTTGTTTAAGTTTGTAGAGTAAAATGTCTACATTGGCTTTCCCAAAGTTACTTATGCGTAAACTATCAAAGAATTTACTAGATCTCTGCGTGGAAGACTTGTATTTTCATTCTCACCTGCTGATCTCACTATTGAATATTCACCACACGAAGCCATTTGAACTACTTTTCTTAGCGATTCCAAATCAAAGTCTCGATCTGAAGAGTCCTTATTAATGTTCATATTGCTATTTATATACCGAAATGTGAATTCATTTATACCATCTATTTTCACTATATGTTTTTTTTCCAATACTGTGTGTATTTTCATTCACGATTCACCGCAAATATTTCTTTGTTTGTTTAGTTCTTCTTCTTCTTCTTCTAAAATTCACTTTCTATGAAAACATGTAAATTTCCATTGAGTACGGAGAAATTTTTATTATTTTTATTATAAAGTATGGCTCTGAAAACACAATTCCCATACCTGGGGGACGAATTAAAACAAAAACAAAACGAATCGCTTCATTGTGTTCGTTTAGATTGCTTTCCCTAGATTTAAGGGATAAACTAAAATAAAAACAAACAAAAAATATAATAAAATAATATTCTTTGTGTTGACATCATAAAATTGAAAAAAAACAATTTTTTTCAATCAAAATGCCTACTTTTCTTTGCATTTATTTTTTTTTTTATTGTTACTTTTCATATATTTTAGTTGTTTTTATTTATGTACGTTTCTTCATTTTGTACTTTTCAAATCATATGTTAGTTGTTTACATTCATATAGATTTTCTTAGTAAGGCAGGTAAGCATGACTCTTATAAAGGTTGATTACTGGCAGGCTTAATATTTTTATTCCCCAGACATGGGAATATAAAAGCGGCCTCAATCGCATTGGCTTACCGTCCAACCGCAAATAATTTTACCACAATGGAAAGACGCGATTACCTGTCTTGCCATATTGTTTCATTATGTCAAATACCGGTAAAAATTTTAGAAATTTTTCGGCTTGTGCATGATTTCATTGTGTTCGTTGTTTACATTACTTTCCATATGTTTAACTTTAATTCCCAAACCTGAAAATGAAGCGCGACTTAATTCATCTGTCAGCCCGCATTGCTTAAGACCAGTGACTAATTTTATTCTGGCAACTTTGTCTTCTTTGTGTATTTTGTCATTAAATTTTTATTCGTCATTCATTTTTTTTTTTTCTTAGCTGCGCGTCTATTTGCGATATTTGCATCTTGCAATCCTTTCAATTTATCAAAGGACGTCGATGCAACAACACCGGATATTACAATTTAAAGATTTAAAGATCATATTAATTGATAATACAAAAAAGAATTCTTAATTCAAAAAACTATTACAACAAATAATAAATGTGTGTGTGGGAACACGTAAGATATGTAAGATATCAATTTTCTTTCATTGTTTTTTTTACATATATATATATATANCTAGCTAGCCAGGTTTGTTACGATATTTAGAAATGCTAGCATCACTAGTTAGCTAACCAGGCTAGTTACGATTACTAGAAATGCTAGCATTACCAGCTAGCTAGCCAGGTTTGTTACGATATTTAGAAATGCTAGCATCAGTAGTTAGCTAGCCAGGCTAGTTACGATTACTAGAAATGCTAGCATTACTAGCTAGCTAGCCAGGTTTGTTACGATATTTAGAAATGTTAGCATCACTAGCTAGCTAACCAGGCTAGCGAGTTATACTAACTTAGCTAGATATCGTAGATAGATATCGTGGCCTGGCCAGCTAACTAGTTTCAATTACTTGGCTAGACATCGTACTTAGCCTGGCTAGTTATACCAACCTGGCTACATATCGTAATTAGCCTGGCTAGCTAGCTAGTGACACTGGTCTGATTAGATAGTGTAACTAACCTCGTTAACTAACCTCGTTAACTAGCTAGTGATACTGGCCTTGCTAGATGAGGTAACTAACCCCGTTAACTAGCCAGTAAGGCTGACCTGGCTAAGTAGCGTCACTACCTTGATTAGCCAGTGATACTCGACTGAATAGACAGCGTAGCTAGTTTGGTTAGGTAGTGATACTCGACTGAATAGATAGAGTAACGGATCTCGCTACCTAGGTTAGGGGCTTGTCATATCTTTCACAAGATAAATGAACAAATTAGTGTACGTTTCCTATAAATTGATCGAAATTCAATTTTACGAAAACGTCATTTTTAGTTTCGTAATATTTCTGAAAAATCGGGCTAACCGCGTATTAATTAATTGATTACTCATGGTCTAAGAAAAAAAGGTAAGCTTTTAATATAAATTAATCAATAGATCGAAACAAACGTATATATTGAGAATATGAATGTGTGAAATTTCTCATTGGATTTTAAATTGCACATAACACAGCGCAAGTCGTAGAAACTTTTTCTCTCGCTTGTAGCTTTATCTTACAATACAATGAAGACTTTCAAAAAAAGATCACTGTAAAGCCAAAAACAACAACAACAACAACAACAACAACAACCACAAAAAGAAATATTAACAGTCGTTCTACAAAACGAAAAAGCAAAAAATAGTAGAAATATACGCAAACTAACAAAAAAACAACAATATCAAACCAATAACAAAAAATTCAAGCAAATGTAAACAACTTTTGCTTTACAAAAACAAAAACATATAGAAAGAAAGAAGGTATTTTGCACTGGCATTCAGTATCAGTTGAGAATTGAATGAGAGAGGTTTGNTTGACGTGAACGAAAGCATGGACTTAGTAGTTATTAATTATGAAAATATTAAAAATAAGAAAAAATTTGAAATTTGTAATCGTGACTTTCAACAAAATGTTTAGAGTTACTTAACGAAATTAATAGATAATAGTCCTATCAAGATGTGTTCCGGTCCTCCCCAAACAAGTACAAAATTTGACAATTCTAATATATTTCTTAAGCGAATTTTTAATGAAGTCGAATCTCGTTTAAGCTCCAAAAGTTAATCATTAACTAGAAATGTGTTTAAATTTTAACAATCAATCAATTACACTTTATTTGTTCATTAAGATCGACAGGTTCGATATAAATACAATGAAGCCGCTCTTATACTCTCCCATGCCTGGAGAGCAAAAAAGAAAATAAACAAAGTACGCGACCATTGTGTGTGTGTGTGTGTGTGTGTGCATTTGCATTACTTTCTATATGTGTGCAGATTTGTGGAAATATATAAGCGCGGCTTCATTATGTGTGTGTGTGTGCATTTGCATTACTTTTTATATGTGTGCATATTTGTGGAAATATATAAGCGCGGCTTCATTACGTTTACAGACTAAACGATACTTCTACAAATTATACTAAGTTTAGATTCGGTATCATGGCATTTGTTTTGGAGTTACTATAACGATTGTGAGCAGCTGTTTCTGCACACAAAAATAAATGCAGTTCCGGAAGAAGGGCATCGTTTAACAACAATTCCTCCCTCACATACTTATTAGCTGATTAGTTCGAGGTTAAATTGCGCACGGTGAGGTCAATTATTAGTATAGGAAAAGCGACTGTTGATGGATGTAAGATAAAATAAAAAGTATCTTGGAAATGTGTAAACATAAAATTAGGAATTGATTTTAATTTTGTCCCTAAAATAAGTAATCTAAGGCTGTAGAGCAAAATGCATCTGAAGCATGAAGTTTGTTTCGAGTTTCTGCATAGATAAAAGCAGCTACATTGTGTTTATAATCTAAAGTAGAAATGAAAAAATTAACTGCTCCCGTGGATTTCCTTCATGCGAAATCTTGAATGAGTGAAACACTCATTGTGTTTTTTCTCTTCGAAATATGTCAATAGATACGGCCTGTTACCAGTTGATAAAAAAAAAACTACAAATAAAATTGTTTGAAATTTTAAAAATTATATAAAATTGCTTTGTGCATGGCAACTCTCTTTTCTAAACTAATATATCTTATCGTGCCATTGTTGTCAGTACTGAGAGTGGAATAAAGGAAATTAGAAAAATCCAGAACTAGAAAAGAAAGATTTTTTTTATTTAAATTGAAGCGTTTAGGCCACGCATTAAAGAGTCCAGAAAATTAAAATTATTTTTTTCTTATATTTTGTTGTTATATATTTGTTAATAAACAAAGCAACATGACTCGTAAGTAAAAAGGATAATCAAACGTACTCTCTCGAACGTTGAGAGATACAAGCAGCAAATTTGGAAATTTTTTTTTGACGTTAATATGTAAACAAATGTGAACCCACTACGCTTCCCATCTTTCATCATTAATCAACAACACTTAAGCATATCAAACCAAAAGTCCAAAACTTTTCAATCGTTTCCTCCAATGCATCGAAAGAACAAAAAAAAAAAAAAAAAAAAAAAAAAAAAAGAATATAGATCTCTGATTGTTGCTCTATTAAAATCATTTTGTTTCCTGTCGCTCTTTCCTTTCTTATAGTTAAGGTTATTGAATTATTAAATGTATTATTTAATACTCTAATATTTAGGTGGTAATCAGCGGGATCTTGCACGGCAAAAGAATTTGAAAAAACAGGCGGAATTAAACAAAGGCAAACGTAATGATAATCTTACCGTAGAACAACGTAAAGCGAGGTAAATCTTAATAAAATGAAGTCTTAAGAGGCGCATTAGGAGCATTAAAAAAATGAAATTTATAAAAAAAAAATTATTTGGAATTTTGTCTTGTTTGTTGTTTTGTTTTTATTATATTAACACATCAAATATTTTGAATTTCAGAGATGCTGAAGTAATGCGCGAAAAGCAACGAAAAAAGGAAGCGCTAGCGTCAGATGGTCATCAGCAAGCGAAATAGAATTCCTAAACTATTTTTTTTTTTTTTTTTTTTTTTTTTTTATATTTTTCGGAAATCAAATGTGAACGAAATTTTATTCATGTTTTTGTTTTAATTTGAAATCAGATGGATGAATGGCCACAATGTATGGAAATTGATGATAAGTAATGTTTGTATAAAATTTTGCGATATCATAATCATAATGACAATGATGAGATAGATCAAGAGAGAGATCAAGAGAATAAACTTAAAAATCAGGATTATAATGAATACAAAATTGTGACAAAACAAAAGCAAAAAAAAAAAAGAAAAAGAAAAAAGAAGCGTATGTATGTTATTTTCATTACGAACTTCTCTAATGTATATGCGCATACATATGGTTCATGTAGCTTATACACACTATTTAGGAACTTTTGTAAATTTAGATTTAGAATCCTTTAAATAACTCTTAATTTAACAACAAAATCATTGTATTATATCTATATTTATTGTGAGAGTGGAAGACACAAAACAGTCTTATTACGTTTGTCAGCGTAATCTTCGTAAAAGCGAGATTAATAAGTTTTATATTAATTCAAATCGCGTAAATTTTGGCAAAAAAATGCACATATTTTTTTAGTTTTAATTAGAATTAATTATGCATCACCAATTAATTATTACAAAACAGTAATGGACGTTTTACTCTTCCAACCAAACTATTTACGCATATTGGCGCGGCCATTTTCTTTTATTTATTTATTTATTTTTTTTATTTTTTTTTTTTTTTTTAAATTTTTAAATTTTTAATCAATTCACAACCTAAAAGATTTGTATAAATATTAGAAATATAAAACAAGAAATATTTCTCCATTTCTCTGTAATGCAAATTGAAATCAATAACTATAAAACGAACAATAATTTCAATAAAATTTTGTAACAAATTATTTCTTCTTTTTTTTTTTTTTTTTTTTTTTTTTTTTTTTTTAAAAAAGTTTTTTTATTGTTATTACACGAAAAACTTTGTTGAAAACTTTTTACTACTAACTCTTAGTATAAGATGGAAATAATACGATATAATGTATGATGATAAAAAAATAATGTAATTATGTTAAGATAATAGTAAACCTAATAAATGTAAATCGAAACACATTTACTTAATTTTAAACAAGACAAACGATTATTTCTTTGAAAAGAATTTTCGGTCTCTTAGTCGCCTATTTTATTGATTTTAAGAACTGTGATATGTTTTATTTATAATTTTTTATGTTTCTTATCTTATTTCAACTTCTAGTCGATACAAGTTACTTATGCTTATGAGATGTCAGTTAGTTCACATTTTTTTTTTTTTTTTTTTTTTTTTACAAAATTTCATCGTTTTACTATCTTACGATGAAAATACATTTATATTTTTCTTGTTATTTTCTTCATGTTTAGTCCGAAAATGAAATCAAATCGATCAAACAAAACTTACAATCGATACGTAGATCAGAAAATTTGGATTATTATTTTAAATTATATTAGGTTGGGGAAAAAGTAATCCATCCAATCTTATAAGAACTTCAGGACTTTATTTAACATTTCGAATTGGAAAATAATGGATTACCTTTTCCCCAAACTAATATATATAGGTAAAAAATGTCTGTTGTTTGNCAAGGCTTGAATTCTTCGCTTTTTTAAGGGGTATATTTTTTAACCGATCGTTGGCTTAGCGATAAAATTCATTAGAGATCTTTTGCAAAAAAAAAAAAAAAAAAAAGGATAAAAGAATGCTGTTCTCATGGGCCAAGCAGATGGTTGTATTTCCAAATTGGTAAGGACAAAGAGATATGAAAGCATTATAATGGTAAATGAGAGTCAATTTTTTATCTTAATTCGATTTTAATAGTTTAAATATGTACATTTGCACAGTAAAACAGAAAACACTGGACGATTTGAAAAATTTTTTTTTTAGATTTCTCTTAATACACATTTATAAATATTTGATTGTATTTTTCCAGATAAACCTAAGATGACTATCGGCACTTAAATTATTACTCAAAACTGATGTTGCAGATAATTTATCGAAAACAATTTCAACATTTTATTAATCTTCTCTTTTTTATACAATGAAGAAGGAAACAAAAAATAGTTTGTATGTGAGTTTTTTTTTGATTATATTGAAATTATGGTTGTCCGAAATTTCTTTTTATAGAGTGTTATAATAACTCTCGAATCAAAATCTTTCTTTTATTTATCGTTAGAAAGCAACTGCAATATTTGAAAAATGCAAAATTTGCAAAATTTTTGGTTTAATCCGCTAAACATTTTTTTTTTTTGTATTAAAATAGCTTCGCCAATTTTGAACGCCAACCAAAATTGGTTCAATAAATGTGTGAAACAAGACAAAGTTTTAATTTATTATGAGTATTTATTCAAAATATTATAACAAATTTCATAAAAATACTTTAAAAAATTCTTATAATGAACATCGAACAAAAGAGATATTTACTCTATAATTTAATTAACATGAATTTTGTATAAAAAAAGGAATTCTATTCCATCATCATCATCCAAGTTAATTAAACATCTCTTGGTTTTTGTTTATCAAACAGACAGACATTACATTAATTTGTTTCCTTCTCGTTTGAATTCTTCAAGAATTTTTCTATCACAATAATTAGATTACATGTAACACAATAATTATATCGAACAACTTTAGATTAAACAATGAAATGAATCTTCAATTAACTATATTAGTCAAACATTAGTATATAACTTGTATAATTGTATGTAATATTTTAAAAAGTTTATTCATTAATTGAATAACTGGAAATAACCACAACGAAATGAATCTTCAATCAACATTCATGACATTGCTCATCATCAAAATTTCATCAATCAACTTATTTGCCTTTATACCCATCGATGAAACGACTCTTTAAGCAGCATCTAGATGCTTTTCACAACATATTATTATTAGAATGCTGATTTATAAAGTATTCAAATAGAGTTGATGATCTTCAATCAACAATTTTGAAATATTTTTAATGTTTTGTGTTTTCAAAATTTTTTGAAATTTCTACTTTTTAAAGTTAATATTGTTTCCATTTTGGAAATTGAATGTTTTGATAAATTAAAGGGGAAAAAAAATACAAAATTGAAAATGTCAACATATTAAAATTAAGGCAGAGAGAAAAGAGTAATCAAAACGAAATGGATCTTCAATCAAAATTCACATCATCAATCAACTTATTTATGATAGACCTTTCGATGGAATATGAGTCTTTAAGCAAATGAATGTTTTTCAACACATATTAAAATACCTGATTATAAAGTAAATCAAAAAGAGTTGATCTTCAATCACAACTTAATAATTTTTTTAATGCTTTTTTTTTTTCAAAATTTTCCAAATCTCTCTAGGTTTGGCTTTAATATATTTTTTTACATTTTTATATTTTTGAAATTAATGTTCTTCTTGTCAACTACCAAAAAGAAATTAAAATGAAATTAATGATATCATTTATCAAACACACCATGTTAACGGTAATCGACGAAACACANCACACACACATGTTATTTTGAGTCTTAAGCATAAAATTAATGTGAAAATTATACGAGTGATTTTTTTTTCGTTCGTAACATAAACTATGTTTCGAGAGAAGGCAAAGTAGTGTGCAATTTAAGGAAATTTGCAAAAAATAATTTATCACGTTTTGCAAGGGGAATGCGCCATAATGTAAGATGAATTTTGTGAATATGATCTCTTAGTTTCTGGATGGAATGGAATTAATTCATTCAATGAAGTGTTGCCGATTGATCCTAAAAGACTTTCGGAATCGCCTATACTCTTAATATTACCCCCCCAGGATATATTGGAAATTTTGAAATGGCAAACAAATTGAATTTTTGATAAGAAATATATGATTTTTATTACTTGTTCTTATATGTGTTTTAAAAATTGCCAATAACATCAACAACTACATATATTCTTAGCAGCATCACAAAGAGGTGTCGCAAGCCACATAGAACACTTGACGTCCTTGTTTTATACCAAAGATTGCTTTTCGAGAGTTTCGTTGTGTGGCTATCGGTTCGATGTGATACGAAATCATAGAAACTATGATAAGGGAACGCTTTCTTTTCTGTTATGAGAGGTCATAAAATCGAGTTATGGTTGTGTAGGGCTTCAATTAAGTCAATTGCGCAATTTATCAAATACAAAGATTGGGTCTAACCAATTAAACATTTCTAAATTATTACAAAGCTGCGGAATGGTAAACGCTTTCCTATGCTTTTTTTTTCGCGAAAAAATTTATGTAAAAAAAAAGTTACAGAACTAAAGGATCTATTCTTATGCTTATTTTCAATATATTTAACAGTGATTCTTATCAAATAATTATTATGGCATGAAAGGTTTGAGAAGTTGTTGAATAAGAAACAAGCATAAGGACTATTGTATGAATAACAGCATTGAATTAAATATGTCTGTCCACTTGTGATTTTTTTTTTAAAAATTATGATAATGATACGAAAAAATAGCCCAGATGAAGAACTTTGATATCAAGTTTTTCTATCATCGATATCACCACCACCATCAATCACTACCACCATCACTACCACCGAAGTAAATTGGAAGATTAACTAAATGGGTCTACGCGGTTCCATCCATTTCACAAACATATATTAATATTTCTCTCCTCTTTCAAGTTGGCTTACCTTTTCTCCTCACTTTGGACGACTTTTGCCGGTTGCTGTTCACTCGGCCGATAGCTGTTCTAATTTTTGGAGTATAGAAATGAACCCATGTTTCATCTATTTTCATATATCGCACGAAAAAAAAAAAAATCATTTCATGTGTAACCTAAACTCCATCAAATACAGCTTTGAATCGTGAATCTGTTATTGTTTCGATCGATCAAAAATGGGTAGACACGCTACTTCGAAATGGGGCTTTCTTATGAATAAAATAGTAAATAGATAGGCTTCTGCTATCATTAAGGTGTTAGCTATTTTCTGTAGCATCATTTTTTAGTTTTCTAAAAACTAGTTGGTACACATCTTTTATGTTAACTGGGAGGAATGCCGAATTTGGGCGATCAGATCAGTTAACATCATTCATTTTCAAAGTCAGCAAACGGGCGATAAATTGCTCTTTTCAACGGAGAAGAGTCATCATAACATTTTTTTAAGGCGGTTCGTGGTTTAAATGGTACTTGTTCCCAATAAAAAAAAGCAATGCTTTATCAAAACACAAAATTCAGATTATTCCAGAAAATTACTAAATTTACATCAATCAATAAAACAATCGTAACTTGTAAACTCATTGTCATCGCGGAATGATATGACACATTTCGGACATAATATTTTTGAAGCATGGCGCTAAATAGAAATTGTATAGACTTATTAATAATGACGTCATCTGTATGTCATCCTCCGATTGGTATATTCTTGAATTCATTAATATTAATCTAAACATATGCGATATCTTTGTGAGATGCAATATATATCAACTAAATGAGATATTCTTGCTTACATGCTTTATGTTTAATTTCTCTCATGATATTTTTCTCTATTTTCTCTGTTTCTCTCATCTGTTATTGTTATTATATGGATAGAGGAATTTTAAATGAAGAGAAAAGAGCACAATTCGCCGATTCGAAGGGTGTTCACAACTTATTGACATCTGAATTAAGATAAACCAAAGCAATAAAGCAGTTGTCTAGAACAATTTTGGTAGAAAAATCATATAGTCTACACTAACAAACGAACCTATGTTAGATTGAAAATTGAATTATCATGTGAATGAAAAATATTAATAAATTGAAAAAGCATAATTACATGCGGCTAAAACAAATCTTTAATGCACATCATTTTTATCTTAAAAATAGATAAGAGAAATGGAAAAAAAATGTAAGTTTTGATACTCTATAATATTGAGTATATGTGGGAGATTTTTTTTCGTTTTTGGTATCTTTGGAATAACATGGAAATTGTTAGTGTTAAGTATGTTGCTGAAGTAATGAAGAAAATTTCCCCTCGCCTGTAGCCTTGTTCTTTGACCGGATTCAAACCTTTTTCAATATGAATCTACGTGTAAGAACTTTCAATATTTTTTGTTAAATTCTATAACAATATTTAAACTTTTGTGAACGGAGAAAACGGAGAATTTTTATCGTCGGCAGACAAGCGACCATGTATATATCTTATATTCGATTCAGAATTTAGTACATGTACTTTATGATGTCTCTACAATTTGCTTCCGGGTTTGTGAATATTTTGATAAAATGAATGTACTATCAATTGCTACTTATCCTATCTTACAGAGCATATTTTTGTTCTCTACTTTGACCTTCTACTTTGCCCTGTTCACTTTCTCTCTTGAATGTTCGTGCCATTCAGCTGCAACCGTGTATGCTTATAAAACGTAACGAAAAGAATTCATTAGTGAATAAAAATTATTTATTATTGGAAAATGGATAGTGTATTGGTCACACAATTTGCGATAAAGTTTAATTAATTTAAATTAATTATGTTTTTTGAAAAAAACTCCCAGATAAGTTAAACTCGCATGCGAGTTGCTTATGAAACAAATTCCTTAGCATGATGAGACTCAAAGGAAAAGATTTAATTAAGTTCTTCTCTCTCTCCTATGATGAAATTTTATGATAAAGTAGAAAATTGAAGGTATTTTAAGTTTGATTTGTATTATATAATTCAAAATAATGTAAATTAATTAATTAATTTTCATCTCGAAATATCTCACATACAGTGTTTGATAGTCAACTCAAATACATAAATTGCAATCTGTTTATGCAATCAATAGAGTTTTTTCCTCTTTCTTGTTGAACCGGAAGACAACTAATTACATATTTGTGAAATTATATCATATCATATACAAGTGAAAATTAAATAAATACGTTAAAAAAAAAAAATAATTGAGAAAAAAAATTTCATATTCTGTAAAAAACATTTTATTAATTTGTGAACTTTAAAAATCATATTATCGAACGTTGCTTTAAAGTAGTATAAGGATAGAACGCATTAAGAACTATGCTTGCAATTAACAACAAGACCATATATGCATGGCCTCTTAACCTAATTGCGTATCTCATTTAAACATTCATTTGTTTTAATTCTTAGAAATTAAAAATTTGCCATCTGTAACTAAAGTATATATGAAAAGAGAGAGAAATTATATGAGCATTGAGGTGTTTCGATTGAATTTTTTTTAATATAAATTAGACAAATATTAACTGATTAACTTTTTATGAAGTAATATCTACTTTAGCCATGCATGTTTACATGGCTGAGAGAATTAAGAGAATAGATTGGTTTGATAGAAGAATGTAGANGAAGAGTATTTGGAAAATACTACTAATCTACCTAACATAGGCTATAAATAAAGGAGAAATCTTCGGTAACTTTTCAATCAACCCCCCAGTATATTACCTAAAGTATATCCAAGCATCAAATTTTAAAGGTAACAAAAAAAAGCTTGATATCATCATACATACATTTGCTTTTAAAAGTCATTGTTTTCTCATTTATTCCCTAAAGGTTTTCTCTATGGAATGGATCAAAATTGGAAAGAGCTACCAGGGCGTTAATGCAAATAATCAAAAAAAAAAAAAAAATCGATTTCAAGCTTTTATTGTATAACAAAATAATTGTTATTGTTACCTAAGAATCATTTCAAAGAAAATCAAGAAATTTTCTTAGCAGAAGAATCTTTAACTGACTTTTTCCTGTGGCGGAATAATTGTGAACAACTTTTTCAAATTAACTTGAAAGAAATAATTTAAGGTGAGGGAGTGTTATTGTTAATCATTTTTGCTCTCTAAGGCGATAATTTTTTCAAATGAAATTTTTTTTCAATTTTTTTTTTTTTTTTTTTTTTTTGCCCTATGTACGGACAAAATAATATGAACACTTGACATTATAAAGTATTTTGCAATTACAGTCCTGCTATGAATGTTATTATGTTTGTGGGCTTCCATTGTACTGTTTTTGTTGAAAACAAAATCAAATGATCAAATGATTGTTGAATTTCCCTGCGTCGTAGTAGTTTCATGTTTCATGTTTTCTGATTTTGATATTATTTTGTCCATTCCCTTTATATCGATTTGAATGCTATTCATGTGATAATTTAAATTAAAAAGAGAAAGATATTTGCGCGTCTATGAGTCTTGGATTTGCATTTCATTTCAAACCTCATGAACTAAATTACCTTAAGAGTTGTTTTCTCGGTATCATCAGAAATAGTCTTATATCCGTCTACAGCAAATGAAATAAAATTTCTCAAAGAATCATCTTTTAAAAATCTTATTCTATTAAAAAATTCCGTAAGTCGTGAAATTTAAAAAAAAAATGTAAATTATATTCTGTAAAGTGTCGGTATTTTATTATTATTATTATTACTAGTATAAGAGATTTAAATATTTTTATTATTTCACATTTTTCTTTTAGCCGAAAAAAATCTTTTTCGTTTGCACTATTAAATAATTTTCTATTGGAAAAAGTTCATGGCGTTTCTTTGGCAAGGTATCTGAATACGAA
>KK351382.1:57333-68657 GCA_000671755.1 Glossina brevipalpis | reverse complement strand
TTTCGCTAGTCAAAGATAGTTTGTATATATATATCGCTTCTTCTCCCAGCAAGAAAATAAGGCACGATTGAGATGAGTCTGTATATATATCGTTGCTTTTCTCAGCAAGAATATAGTCACGATTAAGATGGTGTATATGAAAAGGCACGGCTTAAATGAAAAAATTTTCTGTTTAATCGGGCGTTTTTTTTTTTTTTTCTTTTATTTTTCATTTCTTTCTTTTCGTTTTTATTTGTTATCACTTAGCGCAATCATTACCTAATGATGCCTTGGGTGGTATTAGGTATTATGATTGCTATCGGTCTATTGGTTTCTGTTATTTACACTGCCGTAGTCTTTTTCGTTGACGGCTTCGTGTTAACGGGTGTATTATGGCTGGTGTTTGGATTGATCGCTTGCGGTAAGAGATTTTCATAATAATTATTCTTTACATTATTATTATTATTATTACTATATATATATATGATGAATTTAATATAAATTCTACTTCAAGTAATTTAAAACAAGTTGAGAGATCCACAATTTTATTTTTTTTTTTTTTTCTTATTTATTCGTTTCATATAATTGACATGTAGGTTAAGTGGTTTTTTTAGTTAACAAAGAAGTGAACATGTACTCGTCTTAGATTACCAACCGTATGGAGAAACTTTTCATTTCTAAAACACTTAAACGCATAATTTATGTTGTATTTTATTTCATATATAGAGTTGTGCGGTTAAAGAAATTGCAGTTTTAGCCATATTTGTGACAAATTTTCTAGTTGGGCGAGTTTGCTGTAAATGTGAAATCAGTGATACATAAAATAATTAAATAAATATATCTTTTTTTTTTTTTTTTTTTTTTTTTTGTTATATCAAGGGCGGCATAATAACTTTGTTATCTCATGTGTTACATCTTATATTCAAAAATATGTATTTCAAAGGGTCCTCTTAAGGTAAACGCTAAATGATTTGATTAAAAAGAAAACTCGCAATCGCAATTTTCTCCTTCGGGTTCCTAGCAACAGCCGATAATCGACTTAATTAGATTCATGTCAACCTTTAACAGATGTTTTTTTCAGTAGGTCGCATTTCGAATATTTCCGAATATATTTTCGCATTTTGATTTTTCTGAATATAACGTGTTAGCTTTCCCAAAAAAAAAATTGTATTTTATAAAAGCGATTCGAAATTTAGAACAATCAAAAAAAAAAACTTAAATTAAATAAAGCCAACCATGCGTTACGGACCACTTGTTTCTCTAAAGGTTTTGATATAAATCTTGATAAAATTTTTCTTTTATTTTTTATCGTACCTTATCTGTATCTATCGATCTATCTGCTTTGAACCTGTTCTATTTACCCGGCAGAAATATGCGTTTAAAAATTTTTTTTGTCTAGAATTGTGTTCAAGTCTAGTTATCTATTGAGCTTCAAATATCTATATGACTATGACTTCATAATTATGTTTGAAAAGTCCGCTTTCTATTTCTCTATTCGAATTTTACAAACGCAAGGACATATCTAGTATGCCACTCGTGTTTAGGTCATGTGGGTATAATAGTCAGAGATATATAGTTTTCACCCAGTTTTTCATATACCATCTTTTAAAAGTCATTGCCAGTATTAAAATCCGAAGAAGCTTGCCCACGATCCATTTAGTGATCGGACAAAATTGATTAATTGTGAATTTAAATACAGGGTATTATAAGTCCACCTTATTACAGTTCTACTTAAACTATATCAGTCTAGAACATTTTTGAATAGGCCGCGTAATTCTTCTTAACTCTACAAAACATAATTTAGATAAAAAAAATTGAAAATTCTAAATGAAAGTTTAAATAAATTTAAAAAGCATTTGCAGGTAATTATTTATTGTATTATTTATTATATTCAACATTCATTTACGTGTACTTTATTAAATGTAGTCTCGCTGTAGGTCCAAATACAAAGAACCAGTTCACTTACACTCTCTTCTTAAATTTGATAGAAGTATCAAAAGTGACGAGAATATTTAATTTTTTTGGATCTTTGATAGTTATTCCACCCTTCAAAGTAAGGAAAGATTACCTTGATGAGATACCCGCTTTCGCCAAAGTAAAACAAACAATTGGGGCATTGTGTTAAGCTTGGCCTGAGTGATTTTGCTTTCATTTCATCCATTGCTCTTTGAGTATACTTTTGAGTTTGAAGAAGAAAAGAAAAAGTTTAAGGACACTAGGCCGGGAAGAAGAACAGATAGATATTCGCGGCATTACAATTGTATTGAGAAAATTCTATACTTTTGATCTGAATTCCGCTACTTTCGTCTCAGTTCGAAAACGTTGCTAAAATCACCTATAAAATCTAGTTTTCCAGCAACTAACTTGTCCGATAATAATTCTTTTGTTATAAAACAATTTTTAATATTTTTTTTGTTCACCAGTTACTCCGTGGTAAGTGTGTACCCCATATCATTGGTTTCTTCTAAAACTATTTGTATTTGTATTATTATTAGACTCTTTGTTTGTGACATAATGTACTTATCAGAGATGCTTTTTAATATTTGCAGGTAGATTTTTCTATTTAATCCATTGCTTGTTATTTTCGAAGTATTTTAAAGAATTTTATAATACAAAGACATGTTTTGGCTCCAGAACGGAAACCTGTTTAGAATGTATAGGTTAGGTTTGGATATCTCGTTACACTTGGTTTTTTTTTTTTCTTGTTCACAGTTATTCCAACAGTCTTTTCTAAAGCAAGGTGGGGCGGGGGTAACTTCGAAAACTGTGGCTATTTGGCTAACAAATCAATTATATACATAAGCTTCCATAATGAATATATATGTTAGGATTTATGTCTTTTATTTTCGTTTTTTATACTTATTAAAATTTAAATTTAAATTTAAAAAAAAAAAAAAACCAGAAACCAAAATGTATTTTTTGCATTAATATAAAAATTTCCGTGAAATATTTGTTGTTGAGCAACCCTTGTAGGAAGAAAGATTGTTTTTTTTTTTTTTTTCATTTATTGAGATTATAATCCTTGAATGCTTCTGGAATATTAGAAAGAGAATCATTTTGTGATTTTCTATAAATTCTTCATTTGCTTTAAAATCTAATAATTTTTATATGATTTTCAGCCATTTTAACTTATTGCTGGTGTGTAGTCTACAGCGAATTCACAATACTCTCAGAGGAAAATGAACGAGGACGTTACAATAAACAGCCTTACAGACGCTAAATTGCGTAGAACAAAACACATGCAACATATAATTTTGTAGAAATAATTTATTTAAATCTCTTTTAATTTTATAATAATTTTAAGTTAAAACTGCAAAGAAATATTTTTTCTAACTAAATGAATCTAATTGAATTTAATTTGAAATGAATGTTAGTTTAATAATAAGTAACAGTAACACAATTAATTTGCCTTTTCCTTCTTTTACTAAAAAAAAAAAAAATGTTTGATTTGATATTCTTTTTTTGTTAGCTTAATAAACATTTTTGTTAAAAAAAAAAAAAACCTTTTTTTTTTTTATCGAATATCGAAAATTATTTTTCTGGTGGTACTTATTTTCAGTTTAAAAGAAAAGAAAAATTATAATTTCATACACATATTATATATGTTTACATTTTAATCTGTATAACCTCTTTAAACGCAAACAGGATTATTCAAAAATTTTCGAAATTAATTTTTAAAAATATATATATATATATTTCTCTAGCAAATCAATTTATAATTCAGTGCGAACATATTTCGGTTTCAATTCCTCTATTCTTTTAATGAAATCGGTCTTTTCAATACAACCCTCACAATTTTCATCCCAATCATTAAGGATCTTTTTTAAGTCACGAACTTTTAATTTTTTAAGGTCCACAGCATTTACATCGATTTGTTTTTCTAAAAAGAAAAAAAAAAAAAAAACAATAAATATATAAATTCTTTAAAATCTAAAGAGATAAGAAAAAATAGAAGAGAAATCTATTAGAGATATAGTATCAGTCACAGATCACATATCTACGCGTTTTATATAAATTTCTGAAATGAAAAACGCTTATAAAAGAGGCTTATAGGAAGCCTTTCAACCTATAAAAACAACGATAACGGCCTGTGAGTTATGCATAGAAATATAAGTGTACCCCTAACCTAGCTTTTCTCTTAACATTTATATTATATGTAAACTGGATGCATTTGGTATTATCAAAATGTCGAGAGATTCAACTTTCCTCCCCCTTCGACGTCTTCATGGCATTGTCTTGAATTTATTTATTTTATATTATATATATATACGTTAAAGGCTCTTGGTTATTTTTTGCTTTTCAATATCAAACTTATATAAACACGTACATATTTATAAGTGCTTTACGCATGAGTGCTTTAATAAACAACGCAGCAGAAGTGACAACAAAACTCAACACTTGCTGCAATGCAGCAGATATTGGGGCTAACATTCATGGATGGGCTGTAATTGCTTCTTTGCAATTGCTTTTGTACTTTTGTTTATCATCATATACATCACGGAAACATTTATTGCTTTATTATCTAATGTCTGTCAGGAAAATTCCATTAAATCAAGAGACTTTACAAACAATAATTTTTGAAAATTTTTTAAAATTTAAAAATTTCTCTTTTACTTACCATAGCGTAAAGTACATATCTGAGCGTCTTTCTTTTTCAATTTCTCACAAACTTTGTCGGCCGGCATTGACCAACTTAAAGGTTTGCTTAATTCACTCAAAATACCCGTAGCAGATTCTTCTAAGCCGCCCAAATAGAAACACTGTATAAAAAAACAACGCGTACGTTAGTTAAACTACCACGTCATACTTTTCACACTCATACAAACACACTTACAAATCTTTGCTCTTTACTTTTTTGTTCTTTACAGAATTTTTTAAATTCGGCTTCAATTATCTTATGATCCTTTTTCATATCATCCGTTAATATTTCAGCAAAACGTCTGACAGTCTTAATGCAAACTTTAAAATGTGGAAAAAAGTAAAAAAAATATATTGAAATGAAATGAGTAAAAATCATCAGCATTTTAGGAATATATAATTTATACCTTCACAGTCTTCTTCTTTAAGGGCCAGCGAGGTAGGTGTAAGTATGGCCAAGAATACCGCCAAAGCAATATATAAAATTTGTGATTGCATGATACTATAAAGGGATATGAAAAAACCTATAATTATTATTATTTAAAATCTTACAAATGTAATCTAAACGAAAAAATTTTTATGAGCACATGAACATGCCTTGCAAATCTTGCAAGAGTTAATAAATGAAAGAGATTAACTTACTTTTATAGTTTTCTATAGTTTATCTAATGCTTGCGTTTGTTTTTGTTAATAAACACTTAACGATTTTCTGATGAATTCCAAAAATATTTTACAGCTATACTTGTCTTTACCAAGACACTCTTTTTTTTTTTTTTATATGCCGGGATATTAGCAGAGAGTTACCGGATATTGAAATTTTTAATTTTCATTTTAGGACTATGGTTACCATATTTCTTAATGTAACATTTAAAATAGGAACTATGGGGATATAAAATAAATTTGTAAATGAAATGATTCGGTCTCTTTCACAAGCAAAATTCAACAATTGAACTTAGGCTGTAAAAAAAAACGGAGCCGCGATTATTTTCCCACGCCTGAGGGACAAATTAAAGCAAACAAAATGCGCGGCATTCATTGTGTTCGTTTATATTCCGTACATTTGCCGGAATATAAGTTCAGATTCATTGTTTTCTCAGCATTCAAGACACGACTTCTTAAAAGATGATAAATTATATATTGATTGTCTTACATATTGGAAGGAAATTTCTGAAAAGCCTTTATGGGCAACAAAAAGTAATAATTTAATTATTATTAATTAAATTAATGAATTTATTAATTATTTTCTTTTACAAAAATTCAGCCCAATTGTCGCATCCTCAAAAAAATATGTTTAACAAACACTCCAATCATCTACTAGGTATCTACATATGAAACCGGCCTCACAGATTTTCCTTATTTGCTTGTTCATTCCTTATAACTCCAGGGAAATTTTTCTTCATCGTACCATAAGTGAAAACATTTTTCGAAATTCCGTACAGTGAAAAAAATTTCGAAGTTGGTTGAGGGTTTGTTTTTAATGTTTGTCGTGTAATTTTTCGAGTTAAAAAAAGGCAGAGCTAATCAAGACACAGTACATTTTTTCTTCAATTTGCTTTAATCTATTTGAGACATACCTAGCCTTAGAGGCAACAACTTAAATGAAAATCGAAAATTAGGAAAAGCAATTACAATTAAAAGCGATACACTTTATTTATTTCATCGAGTTGCATGTAGGCGACAGCGAATTGTGGAAGTGTCGAATGTTTGAGAATATTGAATCCAGAGTAAGTATAGAACGAGTATAGAGTGAATATAGAATACGGATTGCGTATAGTATAGCATATATATACATATATATATATATATATATATAGTATAGTGTAGTATATATTATAGTGTAGTATATATTATAATATATATTATAGTACAGTACAGTGTAGTATATATTAGTTTGGGGAAAAAGAAATCCATCCAATCTTATATGAACTTCAGGACTTTATTTAACATTTCGAATTGGAAAAGAATGGATTTCTTTTTCCCCAAACTAATATTATAGTACAGTATAGTATGTAGTACCGTATTTAGCATAGTATATACTATATACTGTGGTACAATATAATGTATAGTACAGTATAGTATATAGTAAAGTATACGGTATAGTATAGTATATAGTATAGTACATAGTATGGTATATAGTTGTATACTATACTACATATGCAATACATTTTATACTGTAATGTATATATGGTTTATACTATAATATATAGTATAAGTCTAATGCAAGAAATAATAACAATTAAAATTGTGTAAGTTAGGATTAATTCTTAAAGCATTTATTTATTCTTTTATTTTTATTGTAATTGCATTATAATAAATTTTTGTAATGCATTATATTTAAACTAAGAAAATTATTAAAAAATACAACTGTTATAAAAAGAAGAAGGCAAATTACAACATTTATTTCAAAAGTTGTAAAACAGAATAAGAAAACATTTATTACAAAGTATTCGTAAAGACAAATATTATTTTCCAAAATCCAAAACTATATTGATGAATAGTAAGAACAAGTAGAAATTATTTAAGTTATTATGAAAGCTAAATAGATTTCTCAACAGTAATTATAGCGTATATAATGGCAGAATATATATTCTAGGGTACTAATTATACGAAGTAAATAGAAAAGCGCTTTGCGCATTAACTCAGACGTGGCGTGCAAAACTGCCTAAAATATGTCATATAATATAAATTATTTCCGCTATATAATTATTTTCATTATAAAAAATTTCCTCATATTCCTGTAGAAAGGCTTCAATGAAAGCATCTACATTGAATTAAGTAATCTTCAATCTATATTGATATAAATGATGAAAGAAGAAGAAAATATATTTTCTACCCAGTTTTTGGACACTTTTCTTATGTATATATATATATACGTATATTTATATATATACTTTTATATCTATACCATAGCACATACTCTCCTAAAAAGACAGAATTGCTAATGCTTTGCAAATCTTTGATGCACTTTGAAGCCATATCAATAAAACTTTGGCGGAACCTTTCCCCATACACATAATGATAATAAGAAAGAAATCAATTAAATGGCTGCTAATTAATAGCGCTAAATCCGTTATTGATAACGGATTTACATACAATAATTTACTGATTTGTATTTTGAAATATTTCCCACACATACTTCCTCCTGTTATTTAGTTTTCTCTGATAATATAATAAATAGAAATATGCAGAAAATGAGTAGAATATCTCTCCAGATTCCTGGTGTTTTCAATGTTTTCTCTAGGTTTTTTTTTGTTTTGCTGCTGTTTACTTATTCTCTACGTCATGTAGATTATACATAGAAAATAAGTAGAAAATCTTTTGCGATGCGTCATATTCTTTACTTATTGTTTACACAATCTCTACGTTATGTAGATAATGAATGGAACATAGAACGTAGAAAATGAGTAGAAAATATCTACATATGCATGGTAATTGTCTACGTATACTCTATGTATCCTATTTATTATACTTCAACTTTGCACTATATTTTAGCTAAGTAATCAAAACTAACAGCTACTTAAGAATTAAATTATCAGCATACCGCACAAATTATATATAATGACTTCAAATCTCTTGTATACTAGATAAATTATATAATAAGTTATTTAATTGGTTTGGTCAATACTCAGACTCAATAGGATGCAACAGGATGCGCACACATTTCTTGTCGCAGTTACTAACTATTTTTAATAGATTAGAAGTAAGAAAATATCAAGGATATATATTATAAAAAGTATTAACTACTTAAGTATGTATTTTATCCGATAGTTCCCTTGGCATTTTAAAATAGCACGCGTGACTAAAATTAATTTTTTTTTTTTTTAAGTTTATAGTGCTGATCCTGGTTTTAATTCAAAAATTTATTCCTTTGGTCTAAATGAAAAAAAAAGAGTCAAAAAAAAGTTAATTTTGTTTAATCCTTTTAACAAAATTTGAGTTTTTTTAACTTCTATTTATTTAGTTATGAACATAATTAATAAAAATTAAATTTGATAATTAAATAATTAACATTAACAAAAAATTATTTCCACTCTATTCTTCAATAGTCTATATATATATAGTCCATATATAGACTGCTAAACCAAACTTTAATTAAATTTCTTTCTTGTTTAGCTTTATTATTATTGATCGAAGCGTATATTACTTTTAAACATCTCTCGACGTTAAAGCAATAGAAAGTGATATGTTTTATAAATAACATTTTTAACATACATCTATGAATAATGCGGATCTTGTTTAGCATATAAAATTACCCAAAACAAATTGAAAGAAAAATTTGCCAAATTAATCAATTCATTTAAGCAGTCGTCTGTCTTATCAATAGATCTAAAAACTCACAATCACAAAACAATAAAGAGAGAGATTAAGTTAAAGAATTCTCTTAATTGTAAAATGAAAGAAACAAAGAAGAAAATTGAAAGAGATAGAAAAGGTAAGCATGTAAATAATTCTAAATCTCTTTGATATTAGTTAAGATTCTTTCTAAATCATTTCTACAATTTAGTCTGTGGTGAAAACTAGTCGTGATAGGTTGTTGTCGGGTTTTTTTATTTTTGTCTCTCGGGTTATTATAGAAGGATTTAATTTACAATTGTTTTATAAGTTTGTTTATAAAAGTTAATGGTTTAATTGCATCAAATTCTCTTCTTTTTTTTTCTGGTTTTAAATTTTTATCTTTAGATAAATTTCGAAATGATTGTAATTGTAACATTTATAAAAAGATTTTTCAATATTAGTTAGCATTTAACGAAGCAATCATCGACGGTACATTTTTTTTTTTTTTGTACGCAAATATTCTCTTAACGCATACGAAAAACAATCAACTGCACTTGGCAACGATTTTATTGCGAAGACGAAGCCCAAACAAACCACCATACACGGCACAAATTTTTGAAAAAGAACACTTTTATGAATGAAAGCTTCTCTATACCTTCTAATTTATAGATTATTATATATAGTTAACGTGTGCCTGAGAGCAATTTATGCAATCGAAATTATTGCTTCCTATTTTTAACGCAAACTTTCAATTCCGGGAATATATTTAAAAATATTTTGTTAATCATTTGTGTCTGGTTTTGAGAAAATTTTCAACAAATTTTTATTATTCAAACAAAAAGGAAAAAAACGATTATGCCACCAATTATTAAATATCAAGCAACAATAGAGCCGAATATTTTAAAAGTTGGAGATAAAATTAAAATAAAAGGAATCGTTCTGGATGGTGCTACGGAGTAAGTACACTGTGTGTTGTATGCATAAACGCATAGGTATTTACCGTGACATTAGAAATTAACTCATTTTCATTTACTTACTTTATATTTACCTTAGCATGCAAAAACGAATCAGTTTGTACCGGCAAACCTTAATCAATTTATTTATTTATTTTTTTTTTTTTTTTGCTTTGATTTTACTAAAAAGAAATTTATATTGATTTTTTTTGTTTTCGCCTTTAGCCTTTAAAGTAATAGGTTTTATATTGTGTGCGTTTTCTTGAATTTTTGGTGAACCCTCCACACACTTATATGACATCACCTTTCTGTTTATAAACCAAAAAGAATCTGTAATGAAAGTGACTGTTATAAATTTTTCTTATTTCGTTAATTAGGACTAAAAATCAAAAACGAAATTTCGTTAAAAAAAAAAAAAAAAAAAATGAATTTAATCCTGCAAATTGAGTTAGAACAATAAATAATTGAATTTAATTAGTAACTAATTGATAAAAACGAAAAAAAAAAAAAAAAAAAAAAAAAAAAAAGTGAATTTAATCAATTCCTATTTGTATACATTTTGATCCATGGCGATCTTTCGTTTCTCTACGAACTTCTTACGCATTCTCCTCAGAGTATCTGAGATCTTTCCATAAGCAAATCATGCGAATTGCTTTCAAAAGATTTTCGCGAATCTGAATAATTTTTTGTACAAAATGCTCTACTATTGACGAAACAAAAATAATACTAGATATAGATTTAAAGAAAGAGTCCAACTTATACCATAGATAACCCAAAATTTCTTAACCAAATAATGTGTTTGAAATTAATTTCCTTTTTAGTATGATATTTAAATCAAAAAATTATATCAAATTCTCTTATTAAATTCTTTTCGCATCGTTTATGCGGCAAAAGCATTTTTATCGTATCTGTCTTCATTAAATGGTTCTAAATAGTTGATTGTGTCATAATATTAAGATTATAATTGTTTTGTCCGGCTAAATTTCTGCTTATTATTATTAATGAAAACTATTTTTTCGAAAAATATTAAACAAATTTTATAAAGATTTGTCAAAATTCCAAATTGATATTTTCTAAAAATATCGCAAACTATATTGAAAAGTATTTTTCTCTTTAACTTTTACTGGCTGATTATGCTGCAATCAATGCTAAGCCACGAATGCTAAAAATTTCAGTGAACTGCAAATATAGAGGCAATCGGCTTTTTATTAAATTAGCCATGATATCCGGAATCTGAAAATTGTAAGGATAGAAAAGAGAAGATTGCAATTTTACATTCATGATCGAAGAAATCAAATTTTTCTACAAATTATTGAGAGCACCCGAATGATGATTACATTCCATTTCATTCCATCCGATTCATTCTTTGTGATCGTTTCTTTAATTTCCATAGACCTACAAATACCAAGCAGTGAGTATATCATTATTGAAGAACGACCAGATCGCGAAATAACTCATGTCAGTCAGCAAAGAATGTTT
>KK351382.1:40436-52866 GCA_000671755.1 Glossina brevipalpis | reverse complement strand
TTATACTTTAAGACATGGTTTCGATATAACACGGTAGATAATACTTTAATTTATATTATTTTAAGATTTCGTATTACACGGTTTCGATATAACACGGTAGATAATACTTTAATTTATATTATTTTAAGATTTCGTATTACACGGTTTCGATATAACACGGTAGATAATACTTTAATTTATATTATTTTAAGATTTCGTATTACACGGTTTCGATATAACACGGTAGATAATACTTTAATTTATATTATTTTAAGATTTCGTATTACACGGTTTCAATATAACACGATACTTTAATTTATATTATTTTAAAATTTCGTATTACACGGTTTCAATATAACACGATACACAATACTTTAATTTATATTATTTTAAGATTCCATATTACACGGTTTCGATATAACACGATACACAATACTTTAATTTATTTTATTTTAAGATTTCGTATTACACCGTTTCGATATAGCATGATACGAATTCATTGTGTTATACGAGGGATGCTTGTAGTATTTTTATTTATTTATTTTCCAGCTGTTATTGATATTTGATTAAAGACAGATATCGATAATAAATTTGTGATCTGGCATTCACAGGCTGTATGATCTCAACCGGGAATTAATGCCACATCAAATATTTCTTAGAAGAACTGCCTGCAATTTCACAGTTGGATATTTCATGTCCGTTACCATCTGTTTCATTAATTTTAGGCCATAAATAAAAAGTATTTCTTTCGTAATCATTTTATTATAAAGTCTATGCATAATTCTATAATAAAATTTCTCCATATGTTTTTTCGCACGCATAACTATTCAACATTCCTTAATAGCTATGATGAAATTCTTTCAATTATATTTGTGTCTGAAACGAAAATAGAATATTTTTGAGTTTTATATCCTTTCCTTTTTTTACTTGTCGTACAAGGTATATTAATCTTATGTGAAATACGCCTAGAAGATCTTAAAGAAGACCAATTTTTTATTATATCGATATCGATCGATTCATCATTATTTTTTTTTAAGTCGATTTACATTTGTCTGCATGCCTGATGTCTGTCCAAGTCCTATTTTGTGTACAATTTTCGATGAATTTTGGTGATATTTGGTGAATTTTTGAAATTTGGACGTGACTTGGCTGACTCAAGGACGAACGCTATTGAAAAGGGATTCGTTCGGATCATTTTGAAAAAACTGTTTTTCTTATAAATTATTATTATTATATTATCTTATTATCTTATAAAATCGTTAGAAGCCAGAATTTTGATATATAAAATGAATGTGAAAAATTTGAATCGAATGGAACCATTTTCGAAGAATTATATAATTTATATAACTTTTCTTATACAAGCTAAGCCTTGATATGATCTAAACTAAGCTTTGAAAGATCCAATCTTTAATATTTGACAAAGAAAATGAGTACGTAATAGTAATTTGACACAGATATTAATTGTACTAGATTTGAACCACATAAGTCTATTTTTTGGATCCATACCATATAAAGGTGATTATGAAAAGCAAGCTATTGTACGACGAAAGGACCGATCTGATCATTAATATTTCGTGATGGAAATTGGTGCTTAATAGTAATTCGACATAAAAATTAAGTGAACCGAAATTGGACCACGTAGGTCCATCTTTTAGAAATGATCTCTTATAAGCTTTCTCATGAAAAGTAATCGTTCGTAAGATGGAAATGCTACATTTTCTTTATTTCATGATAAAAATGAATAGTATTTAATTGTACTATAAATTTGGATCACCTGTAAACCGGTTTTTTTGGATAAAGTGAAAAAAGATTTGATTTGATAACCAAGCTTTTGATTTCCAAAACATTTCTGTCGTTCTCAGTTGACTTTGATCAATTTGTGACTCCAATCGATTGAAGGCTAACATTTAACTAACTTTACTGATCAATGATAATTCCCCCCGAAACTTCGCTACTTTTCGCTTACTTTGGAAAAATACTTAAGCTATGAGTATAAATAACTATTAAACGTCGTAATCTTTATATTTATCCATCAATTGTTTTAAAACACTTGGGCAAATATTTTGCTTTTGAAATTTTTACTCTCTTTTTTTTTGTTTGTTCGATGAATTTCAGAACAGACGCAAACATTTTTTGAATTTGACAAGAAATAAACAATAAATAATTAATAGGTTGTTGAGAGAAAAAAAAAAGGATAAACAAATAAAATAAAATATAAACAAAAAAGTGATGTTCTGTAATGTGTTATTAAAACAAAATTAACAAAATTCATAAATAATAAGGTCATCCTTCAATAACCTTAATCAATCTAATTTATATAAATATTATATGTTTATTCATACATACTCAAGGTATAGACAAAATAATATGAACATTACGCATTATAGAACACCATTATAGCAAAGACAAAATAATATGAACACTACGCATTATAGAATACCATTATAGCAAAGACGAAATAATGTGAATATTAACGGTTAAAGTATCATTATTGCAGTGTTTATATTATTTTGTCTATACCTTGTATACGATATATGATATAAATAAAATTGTTGTTACCGACTTAATCTTAGTTAATCATTTTGAATTGAATTGAATTGAATTGAATTGAATTGATTAAATTGAAATATTTTTATTTGCAGATTTTCGATAAATTTCGTAAACGAATTATGCAAGAATCCTTCAGATATTACGTATCATTTTAAATGGTTATTGGATGAAAAGATTATTGTGGAGAATTTCAAAATGAACGGTGTATGGATCGAGCATTTAGAGAAAGAATATGATGAACTCGATGGTGTGTTAACAAACAACATCGGTTCTAATACATCGCATACATATACTAACACAAATATTATTAACTATTCCGTTTTAGGGTCGGTATTTGATTTAGAATTTGCATTCCAAAATCGTATTTATGTCTATAAGGTGTACGATGGTGGTCGCAATTGTATTACCGCATATGAGACACAATTTGATATTTCTGAAATTAAAGCATTACAAGTCTGGGGAGATGTGCAAAAAATTAAAGAATTAACATTTTGTTATGCCTAAAACTTGCGAAAGAGAAAGAAAGACGTGAAGAAAAATTGTGTGTAAATAGGATACCACCGCAACAACAAAATGAGATGAGAACACCTACCTGACCTGACCTGACCTCATAGAATGCTTCGCTTCCTCGTATATAAAACCTTGTGAAGCCTCCATTGTACTGTTTTTTATTGAAACATACTCTGGCATGCAAGTGAGCGTTACTGGTACTTGCCTTGCGAAAGTTTTATGTTATCCGTCCACAATCTTTATACTTGTATTGGCATTAGTGTTCATATTGTTTTGTCTTTCTCATTGCACGGATATTATTAAACTAAATAATATTGCTTTCACTTGTGAAAAATGTTTCTCGTTTTTTTTTTTTTTTTTTTTTTTTTTTTGTTTTATTTTCTACCTTATTCTACTTTTTGCTTTAATGCGAAATCGAATCGGTATTAATTAACGGTTTTTCTCTCTCGTTTTATGTTTTAATCCTTTTGTATAACAAGGCTTATGCAGAGTTGATCCGTCTTTTTATAATTTTAGCTTTCGTTTTTTACATTTCTTATAGACGGATATTATGTTATAAAAGGCTTAAGAATGAACGCACATACCTATTAAACGATTCTTTATAATTTACTTATACTTAATTTATTCAATTTCTCATTTTGTATTTGTTATCGTTTATTAAACAAACTTCAAATTGTTCTTTATATTATAAAATATTACGAATTGCTAGAGCCAAAGACTTGACTAATTTAGCATTTAATTGTTACTATTATTTCTATAGTTTGTTTATTTCTATAGTTTATTAACTTAAAAAATAATCATAATTATATATTTCTTAATTAAATATCAACATTGAAATGAAAACTAATCCGATAATTAATAATGATATCATGGACTATATATATATATATAAAATAATAAAATTTTGAATGCAATTTTTTTGATTTTTAATCCTATACCTTTGCCTATGGTTTCAACGAACTAATTTGTTTGCTTTTGGAAAATAAGAAAACGTCTAAATTAAAAGCGACTTAATGAAATGATTTTTGTTACTAAATACGCACTTATTTTACATTTTATTTCTTTTGTTGCCTCTGAAGGAATATAGCGGATAGACAAAATAATATGAACATGGCAATATTATATTAATAGATAGACAAAATAATATGAACATGGCAATATAACATTAAGGTGTAGACAAAATAATATGAACATGGCAATATAATATTAGGATTGTGTGTGTGTGTGTGTGTGTGACCAGATAAAATAAAAGTACCGTGGAGCAAATGTAACAGCAGAATTCAAAACTCATTTAAGCACAGCGCATTTCGACAAAAAAACGACGCAAGTTCTTCGAACTTAAGGCTAAAACATTCATGGAAAATTTACTTGCCTTTGCAACAAAATCCTTTATAATGTCTACTATTCATATTATTTTGTCTATATCATGTACTTGTTTTATTTTATAGGAAAAGTTTAAAAAAAAAAATATTTACAAAGGAATAAACTTATTATAATTAAGGGCAAATTTGGAAAATTACTTTAATTATTAGCTACTTTATATATTAGTAAGTCTGTATCGTATCATATAAATCACATATCGTATACATATACTTCAAATCATTCGATAGGCACCATGCTAATCTAAAACTTTGTCAAGAAAGAAAACATACTCAGCTTGGACCGGCTTGCAAAACAGCAATTGAGAAAAGCAAATTCAACGAGCTAATCTTAATTCGAATTCTAACAATTGTTGTAAAATAATATGAACAGCGAAAACATTGGTGGCAAATATATCCAAAAAGGAGCATCAGGTGGTGCCATCGGTTTCTTTTCACGACGTGTGTGTCTCATATAAAAGGTTTTCTATAGAGGGAGAAGCTGTTGGTCTTGCTTATTGCGGCCGTTTGCATTACTCACTGCGCGAGTAAATTCCATATTGGAAATCCGATTCTTCGACTCATTCAAGCTCACGATTTGTACATCTTCTTTCGGCCAAAGAGTTTATGATAAATATGCTAATAGAGAGAGCAACATTCGACTTTTACGAAAAAAGAAAACAAAAATTGAAGAAAGCATTTCAAAAAATTAAAAATTACTACAAAGCATTATCAGAAGAATATTCACATTGGGCAAACGATTTGAAAGCAAACAATCTGCTATTATTTGCTCAATACTCTAAGAAGAAGAAGAGCAAAACAAATAGTTTCGAATGCAATAATAATGACAATTTTGACCAAAATCATTGAAAAATAAAAACGAATTAATTAAACTCCAGGAATTCCAAGCGATTATTTTTGAAAAAAATCAAGCCATAAGTTGAGTCTCTTTCAGAGTCTCTTTGAAAAGATATTGGCAATAGTAAATTTAATCAGAATCATGTAACAGAATCTCTAAGTTTCGTATAGAGTAATATAATGAGAGAGTCGTAAAATTTGAGAGATAAATTGACGTTTGGTAAAAAAATAAAAAGCATTCAAAATGAAATGAGAAAAAATTTTACAAAATTTTAATTAGAAAATTTCTATTTTCTTAAATAAATTTTTTAATTTTTATACATCAATACATTTTATATCTTATATATATATATATATTTTGTGTATTACAATGTGCACTTTTTTTTTTTGCACTATATGTGTGTTTTTTTTTGTTTTTTTTTTTCACCTGTTTTTTTTTGTTACAAATGCAATTTTGAACTAAGCTGCGGTAGTAAATATTTATGCCTAATACTTATGCAAATTTGTTCAGAGAGGCATCTGCTTTCGTGACTTTGGATTTGATGTAACAGGAGAGCGCAAAAGCTGACTATTTTCAGCTAAATTTGCGTACATGATGCTACTGTATCTCTTATTGTTTGGATTTAACGCTTTATTTGGCAAATGGCAGAGCGCTCTGGAGTTAATTGCATGGACAATATTCAATGATCATCGTGTGTTCCTTATGTATAAATGAATTTAAAATGCCCACTTTAACCCGAAACTGTCTTATAAGTACCGTACATTGCAGTGCTGATGATAAAATTCCTTTTTTATGCTACTATTAGTTACAAGCGTCAAAAAATTATGTTATTATATCTACGTGAATGATTTTTTTTTTGTTGTATTTTGTATTTACTACCAGGCAAAGTTAATAAATTTTTGTATATAAACAAATAAAGAGGATTTTAAAAGAAAAACTAAACAATTTTAAAGGAAACTTTAGAAAAAATAACGATGAACCATAAAGATAGAAAGTTATTGAATTATGCGGAAAAACTCGAAAAATTTCAGCACAATAAATAATGTTACCAATAAAAAAGACTTCTTTTAGAATATATAAAGTTAATTGATAAATTTTAAAAAAATTGTTAGAAAGATTTGATTTTGTTTTGAAAAAATGTCTAATTTACGTAGTGTAATATTCTATGATTTGTGCCGCGTTTGCACATCCAGCTCTGATCAGAGAATTGACATTTTTTCCGCGGAGGGAAAAAGTAAAAATTTATGCAATAAAATTGCTGAATGCTTACCGATCAATGTGAGTCTTAATTTTTTATATACGTATTCAAGACTTTTTATATGAAAATATTTGTTAGGTTGATGAAAAGGATCGTTTACCTAAAGTATTATGTCCTCAATGCGCTCAACATGTGGAAACATTTGTAGAATTTCGCAACATTTGTCGCAACTCACAAAGCAAATTAACTAGTTGGCTTAACGCGGCAACAGGACAAAATTTCAGTGAAAAATTAGGAGCTAAGAATGAAAATCATATTAACAAGAATATAAGCACTACAGAAGGAACGACTTCATCAATCAATGCTATTAATGTTAGCACACCAAATGTTATTCAGCAACAACAACAACAACCTGTAATTACCATTCAAAACTCGAATTTAAGTAACCCAAATGTAAATTCTTCAATGATGCCGATATCTATAACAGCATCTACTCCTAATGGTCAATTGCAAGTTAATAATGAATTTTTAAATTCAGTCATGCAAGCTGTGGGAATGCAGGTAGCTAAAGATTTTATTAAAGCATGTAAAGAGAAAATATTTCTTAATATATTAATCTAATTAAATGCAGGTTGAAAAGCCAATAGTTTCCCAGTGTTCAGTAACAGTTGATAATATTTCAAATCAATCTCAGTCGCAAGAGCAACAAACATTGCAGCAACAATGCTTAAATAATAAAGAAAAAGAATCGAAAAACAAGTAAGTCTGATAAGAATTTCTCCAAATTGGTTTCAAATAATCGCAGTAGTCTTAGATTGCATTTGGTTTGTTAATTTGATTAAATTACTTGATTATTAAAAAAATTTTCCAATAAGTTTGAAACAATTATAATAAAAGTATCAGTTACGTACAAAATTTTCATAACAATTTCAGTTCCTTAGAGGAATTTCTGAAAATGAAACCTAATCTTAAAGTGACGCCTTTATCTAAAAAACAACAACAGCAACAACAACAACAACAGCAGCAAATGCGACATCAGCAAGAACAGCAACGTTTGCAACAAGAGCAAGTGCAGCAGCAACAGCAGCAGCAACAACAACAACAACAACAAGAACAGTTTCAAATTCAACAGCTACAGCAGCAATTGCAACAACAATTGCAACAGCAAATACAACAACAACATCTACAGCAACAATTGCAATTATTGACATCTCAATTACAGCCGCAACAAATTACAATTACAGCACCTGCAACTGCCCTAGCGCCAATTGGCAATACCACAAATCCATTATTGCAGAACAACTTAACTGACAATGGTGCGAATGCCGCAACGGCAAACGTCTGTAACGTCAATAATAATATGAACGAATTAAGTCCGACGAAAAATAAAAAACCTAAATTAAATTTAATATTTGCACCACCGCAAGGTACGCAAACTATATCCGCTACACTGCCACAGTTGGCGGGGACGCAAACCACTTCCGGGACGGTAGGACCTCAAATACAATTGCAATTGCAGCCAACATTAACTCAACATGCAATGACAACATCAAACCAATCACAACATCATCAGCAACAACAACACCAGCAACAACAGGTAAATGCAACCGCAGCAGCTTTGTTATCGAATTTAGCACCATTACTGCAGCCTCAAACGCAAACTCAAGCCCTTAGTGCGGTCCTGCAAAGTCAGGCTTTAACTAATGCACCGACGACAGGTTCAACAATATTTTCGCCTAATAAGTGCTTTCTTCCGATTACAATAAAAGATGAGAATACTGATCAACAATTTGTGGCTCACATTGATGCCAAAAATTTCTTGTTGCCTACTACCTACCAATTACAAATGAAGGTGAGTAAGACTTTAAAAAATCTTTGGTAAGAAATTGGTTTGAAGCTGTTTTTTTTTTTTTTTTTTTTTTTTTTTTTTTTTTTTTTTTTTTTTTTTTTTTTTTTGGAACAAACAGTTGCAACCACAAATAGCCACCGCTGATGGTCAACCAATTATGCAATTAGCTCCAACGTCCATACCAGCTACATTACAACTAACGCCTCAAACACTAACATCGGCACCGACATTTCAAGCAGCCACAGTGGCAACATTAAATCAAAACCATGCCATACCTACACAAATAAACCAATCACAGCAGCAGCAGCAGCAGCAGCAGCAGCAACAGCAACAACAAATTCATATTCAAACTACACCAACTGTAACTTCAGCTCAGGTTGTCCAGCAATTAGCTCAACAACAACTGCATCAAGTCACACAACAAACACAATCACAAACAGCTACATCACTACCATTATCATCTACTTCCACACCACAGCATCAGCAGCCAAAGCAACAGCAGCAGCAACAACAACAACAACAACAACAGCAGCAGCAATATCAAATCAAACAACCGGCGAAATTATCTAAGAACGTGCAAATTACAGCTCAACAAATCATAAACTCTGCCAATAATACGAATAATACGAATGAAAATGAAGGAGATACGACTAAAACAATTTCAACAATTCAACAGGAAAAAAAGGAAAGTCTCGGCAATTCTCTGACAATTCTCAAACAACAAAAATATAAAATTATTCAACAACCCGGGAGCAATACTATTGAAATAAAACCGACTAATGAATTTTCTCAGCAAATTCTATCACAAGTGCAACAAAGACAAGAACAAAAATTAAAATCGCAACAACAGCAGCAGCAGCAACAATCGCAACAGCAAAATATTGCTACCGTATCAACACAACACGGCGGCATAACTGTACAACGTATACCAGCAAAAACGGTCACAATTGATGAACAGCAGATTAAAAACGTAACGCAAAAAGTGACGTCACAACCACAACAATCAACGGTGAATTCCAGAAAATTACCCATTTTAAATAAACAAAATATTACTATTAGTCGCATCAGTGCTCCATCAGCTAATGCAACAAATAATAAAACAACAATACAACATGATCAACCTGCAAGCAAAATCCAAACTACTCAAATTCAAACAAACACATACGCAGCATTACAAACAGCAGCCACTAATGTAACATCAACGACTTGTAGCCAAGAATTTAATACGCAAAAATTTTATCCGTTACAAATAACGCAACAGTCGTCATCAACGCCTAATAATGAACAATCTTCTTCTTCTTCAGCAAATGTTCAAAATGTTCAATCGAATCAAACAGCAACGGCAACGGTGAGAATTTCTCCAACTAAAAAATTTATTATTAAGAAGACACAAAAAACTGAGATATCATCTTCTACACCGTTAACTATGACGCAGAAGTCACAGTCTGAGACAGGAGGAGGAGCCGAATCAAATTCTGGTACAGCAACGGCAACGGCAACGGCAACTACAGCGAAATATGTGATAAAAAATGTTATACCCGCGACTATAACAACAACAACAACGCCGACCACCACAAATCAAATCAAGTTGATTGGTACGACAACCGTAACAACATCATCTACAGCGATAGGTTCAACAACAACAACAACAACAACATTTGCTAAAAATACAACGCAATCTACTTCGGCATCGAATTCGAATAGTTTAGAATGCTCGACATGTCATCGCGTTTTTAAGAAAAAGGAACATTTAACGCAACATGTTAAGCTACACGCTGGTGTTCGACCCTTTAAATGCACCGAAAATGGATGCAATAAAGCTTTCAGTCGCAAAGAACACTTACATCGTCATTTGATCTCGCATACGGGCAAAAAAATGTTTAGCTGCGATTTATGTCAAAAACCGTTTTCACGTAAAGACAATCTCAGTAAACATAGAAAGTAAGTAAATATTCAATAAAAAAACCAAAAAGCCAAGGAGAGATAGATTAGATTTGTGAGCTTTTTTTTTTTTTTTTTTTTTTTTGAAGTCCATAACACAACAAGCAAAACCCCGCCTATGTATGGATGGAAGAGACATCACTTAATAATAATAAGTTCGTAGGAGAGATCAGTAAGAGATGGAAGAGACATCACTTAATAATAATACGTTCGTAGGAGAGATCAGTAAGAGATGGAAGAGACATCACTTGATATTAATAAGTTCGTAGGAGAGATCAGTAAGAGTTGGAAGAGACATCACTTGATATTAATAAGTTCGTAGGAGAGATCAGTAATTTTTCTTTTTTTTTTTTTTTCTTTCCATTTTGTCTTTGTTGTGGTCGATTTGTGGCACTATGCATTACATACTGCTATATACTGTAATATACTGCCAACATACTTCTCAAGTAACATACATATAACAATGTAACATACATTCCAAAGTACAGACCGACCCTATAATCCTTTCAAGGTACTTTTAGGTTCTTGGCCACTTTGGTCGGCTGTCGTTGCTTGGTCTCCTCTCGGCTAATTGTTGACTTGTTCCAAGAGTGTGTGTGTGTGTATGTGTGTGTGTGTGTGATGAATTTATGTTTCATTCTTTGTGTCAAATATCGTAAGAAAAAATCTTTTGTATTTCGTCTAAACGGCACTCTTGTGGACACGACACGACACATCGACACATCGTTGTTGCTGTTTAGCCAAAAATTAGCAAACGTTATAGGCGTTTTGAACCGAACTTTCTTTTGAATAAATCTTTCAACAAAATAGCAAACACACACACACACACACACTGCCTTCTGTTATCATTATCTCATGTGCAACTTCATTTTTCAATCTTGTAGAACGATTTTGTGTACTTTTTTTTTTTTTTTTTTTTTTTTTTTTTTTTTTTTTTTTTTTTTTTTTTTTTTTTTTTTTTTTTTTTTCTAAAATAACTGACGATTTGTGACGATCGGAAACGGGTAAGCATTATTCCTATCCGTTAGAAACTCGTTTGAAATCAACATATCAGCATCGACAAATTATTGTTTATCCTTTTCAAACCGATTTTTACTTTAAATTTTAGTTTTTCCCATTAAAAAGCTGTACTTTATCAAGACATGAAATTCATGAAATTTCCATCGTTTTGAGAAAATTCCAAGTACAAGTATGTAGCATCATTAAAAACAAAAAAAAAAAAAATGGTAACTTGTAAACTAAGGAGAGGAATTTTATGGAATTTTGACACTTTGGAGACGTTACTAAGTCATACTACGACGAACTTATTCATATATATATATATATATATATATATATATTGTCCCGATATATAGGTATTAGAAACATTTAACAAATATTCCCCTAATGTGAATATAAAAATTGAATTAAATATATTTGCGAGCACACACATAATTGTTCAATTTTTCTTATATAATTCTTTAGAACTCATTATGATAATGCGATATCGATCAAATATTTTTGTGAAATATGTAATAAATCATTTGCTGCTAAATCATATTATGAGCAACATAAACAACATCATCAAAAAGCGAACGCTGAAGCCGAGGTAAAGCCCAAGCATAAATGAAATATTTTTTTTTTTTGTTTTTTAAGAATTTACAATTTTAATGTTTAAAAATTTATTATTTAATTTCGAAAGAATAAAAAATTAGCAACAACAACAACAGCAACAAATGGATCAGGAAATCAAAATGTAATCAATCAAAATGATTATCAGCAAGGACAACAAACGCAATCAACAATACAGCAACAACAACAACAACAGCAGCAACAACAACAACAACAGCAGCAGCAACAACAGCAGCAGCAACAGCCTCAACAGCAGCCAACCCATATACAATTATTACCTCAGCCGCTGCATACACAATTACCACAACAGCCTCAAATAATGCACTTACAGTTACCGACAACAATAGTCACCAGTCAAGATATGACGGGAAATACGATCACTATAACACAAGCTACTGATTCGAATAATGTTACGCTTAAAGCACTAACTGGTAATCATCATGATACGACTGTCCTAAATCTGCCTACATCATTAGCGAATTTTGTACAACAAGCCCAGTTTGTAAATACAGCTACGGGTCAGATAGTAGGACATTTAAAGATCGAAAAATGAATATAATTTGGTAGACAAAAAA
>KK351381.1:58496-74580 GCA_000671755.1 Glossina brevipalpis | reverse complement strand
TTTCTTCCTTTCTTTCTCCTGCTCTTTAAATAAGCGTTTCGATATAATTCTTTATAACGTAATAAGAGAGTAAGAGAACTTCTATAAATAAATTTATCAAATAAAATATCATACACACGTAATAGAGCTTTAAAATTTGCTGTTGAATAGAAAAAAAAAGCAACAAGAGAGTATGGAGTTCAAAAACTTCATAAATAAAGTCTGTTTTTAAAACAATTTTTCACTAAATTCCATAAAGTTTCCCGCTGTCATGCATGCTAAAGACATAAAATTTATGCCTTTTAATAAGTCGATGTTATTTTAACGAGCAACGAACTTTTTTTTATGGAAATTTTTATAGTCTGAAAAAAGTAAAAAGCAAGAACAACATGCATATGAATCTTCGTTTGTTTGCTTTGAGAATACAAAAAGAAAAAAAAGAAAAAAAAAGAAAATAAAAAAACATGGTAAATATATACAATATAATAAATAAGCGCACATACATACATATTTCCCATATAGCATACATATGCTTGATATTTGCCAATATTATGTGCGATGTATGTTTGTATTATTCCACATATTTACGTGAACAAAACTAAACAACCAATGTATAGAATATCTTGTGTTCAGGGTTGGGCTTAATGTTTGTACACACATACACACACACGCGCGCAAACACACACAAACACACACTATTTGAGGCATATATTTATGTGTGTGGCATAAGTGGATTTGTTTTTTTTTTTTTGTAATGAAAATTTCATGTAAAACTTGAAAGCTATTCGCGTGCATTACTCCTCTCATACGTTTATATTGTTTCAATAACTTTTAGGGATGCAGTGAATTCCTCTGCTTCTCTTGAACACTTATCAAAAGCGTGCAAGAATACTGAAGTAACTAATGTAAGTTCAAAACATGTTTTTTTTTTTCAAAATGTTGCAATAAAATTCCAAAAAAAAAATATTTTTTTTTAAAAGTAGACAAATTTTTGTATTTAAAAAGATCTAAAAAAATATTATAAATTTTTGGAACATTTTTGTGTGGTCTATTTCTATATTAATTTATTTATATACATTTTTTTTTATTAGTTTAGTGTGTTTTATTGTTATTTATTATATTATATTCTGTGATATTTTATTATATTTTATTATTATTTTTATTAGCTTATTATATATATTATTTGTTTGTTATATTTTTTTATTTTATTATTATTATTATTTTATTATTATTATTATTTTATTATTATTATTTTATTATTATTATTATTATTTTGTATTTTTATTGTTTTATTATTATATTTTATTAATTTATATTTTATTATTTTATATTTTATATTATTATTTTATATTATTATTATATTTTATTTTATTACTTTATTATATATTATTGCCGTATTTCATTTTATTTTTGCAAATATTTGTTTTTTGTTTGTACTTTTCTGAAAAATTCAATGCCTTCCACTCTGAATAGCTCTACATAATGGCCTTTTAAATTTATCTTTGACTTTAAACTTCTTTCTCAACATTTAATATCAATGAAATTATTTGTTAAGCACAAGTTTTCAATACCAAAGAAGAAAATTAATCGTTGAAAACTTTTCTAACTTTGAATGAGAGAAAGATTTTCTTTGCGTAAAAGTTAGAAATCTTTCCGTTAAAGATTATAAAACTATTAGGAGTACAAATAAGTTTCCGCCATTTTTTTTTATCAACAGCTACGAATTTATTATGCAAAAACCGTACATTATGTTTTGTTCAAAGTATTGACTATTACTTTTCCCCCACCTCCTGAGAGCATCGGATTCAACATCGGAAGAACTTTTCATCTCTTGAGGTTATTAACGAATCGATTCAATCATTGGTATCTTCATAAGATGTAAAGCCCAGCTCAGTCAAATCATATGTCGTCGACTGTGAATAAGTGATAATCGGAAGGAGCTTTGTCCCGCGTGCGGCGTAGGACTTCCCAATTAAGTGTTTCTATATTCGATTTGACCGGTGCCGCAAAATATGGATGAGTATTATCCTATAGGAGAATAATTTGATCGTATCTGGAGTAATAACGGGCGCGTATTTTTTTTTGAAGCTTTTGGTTCAATCTCATTAATTCGGTAGAGGATACCAGTATTAGTTTCGATCGAATTGAGCAACTCATAATACACAATACCGATCTGATCCCACCAAGTACATAGTACATGTTTTTTCTCTGTATATTCGGTTTGGTTGTCAATGTTGAACAATTTCTCTTACTTGAGGCAGTCTGCCCATATGGTTCTACAAGCAATCAATGCGCCTCAGCTATAGATTTCTTCGAATTAAGAGGGGACAAATCCCGAGAGTTCCCACAAATAACGCTTATTCGGCACGAAACTTGACGTTTTGCATAAAAAAAATTATTTGATGCAAATCACGTAGTCGCTAATACTTCAAGACTGTGTTTATACCAGATGTCCAATATTACGATATTACATTTTACACCTGACAATTTCAACAACTCTTTTTGGTGAGGCTTTCTTTTGTCAAATGGCGGAGGCTTGAAAATACGCAAAATTACTTATGCATAACACATCACTCAATAAGTTTGTAGGATGGAGGATTGCACGGGTTGCACTACATATTGCTTCCACTTCTACCGTTCACCAGCCATGATTAACTCTTCACGAATCTCAATAAATGCTCGTCGGTGCTCGCTCGGAAAGAGATATGGTTCCAATGAAAAGGTGATCGCGAAGCATGAATCGCGTTTTAAAGGTTTGGACAGATTGGTCGTTGAAATAAAGGAAATGATGAAGAAAGTTGAATTTTTCCTAAAAATTGTTCTTGTATTACTAATCCTACGAACTTATTGAGTAATATGTAACGACTTCTTTATATCTAATCTTAGGGAATGTTAACATACAAACAAAAAAAAAAAAACAAACGTAATGCATTCGATGCAGTAATATCTTCCGGTTGAACGCAGTTAGCTTTGTAGAAAAATACACACGCACGCACACACTCTCGCAGAGAGACAGATAAAGGTAATATATACAAAAAAAAAAAAAAAAAGTAGAAGAGTATAGATATAAAGCGAACATTTTTATGGCTTCAACGGGTAAAGAATCATAGCTGTTTAGATTAACTATTTTAAGAAAATATACTAACGGAAATCAATACAAAAAAAAAACAGTCTATACACATAACCGCAAAACTTCTGAGAACATTAAATACAGCAGTAAAACCGCAAGACAAGATTACTGCTCTCGTAAGGCACATTTTTATAAATTATTTTGCTCCCACGAATCTTTATGTTTTCATAATTAATTTTAATAAAAATAACGCAAAATTTTTTCTTTACATTTATAAGTTATATATTTACTCTTATTTATATCTTCCCAGAGTATTTCAGTTTTCTTAACGAACATTTATGGACACACTTGCCCTCGAAACCCCTTTCGTTTGCATAAAAATGTAGCATTAAATCCATAATAATGAAGATATTCATGTTCCCCATGGGCAATAAGTGTATGTTTGATTAAGAGAAAAAAAAAAAGAAGAAGAAAAAAAATTATATATATTCTCTAAGTTTTGTACTCACACAGAATCATAATAATACACAAAGTAGCCTCTGAACGGTGGCGCCAAAAAAAAATTTACCCTTTTTTACATCCTTGAAAGAGTTTACGCGTTGCGTGTATAATTTTTTCATATAAATTCTTGAAGCTCCCTACAGTAATTGCATATGTAATCTAGTTAATGCTTTATATATATATATATAATATTTATTTATATATATATATATAAAGAATAAGAATATAAAGAATAAGAATATAAAGAATAAGAATAAAAAATAAAAATAAAAAAGAAAAAAAATTAAAAATAAAAAAAATAAAAAAAAAATTAAAAATGAAAAAAAAATAAGTAAAAATAAAAATAAAAAAAAAAATTAAAAAAATAAAATTAAAAATAAAAGAGAAAAAATAGAGTTAAAAATAAAAATAAAAAAAAAAAAATTTAAAAAAAAATGAAGTCCTTTGCTATGTTAGTCAAGCTGTTTCAATCGCGATAAAATACCTAAAATAAAAAGGACGAGATTCCTCTTACAAGGTCTGCAAGTCGATACTAAACCTATTTCGAGTCAAGTTCGAGTTCTCTTTCGCTATCTATTAAAAGGTATTAAGCTTGATTTGCAAGAAATATTTATAAAAAGTTGAGTTCGAAACTTGTCTGGAGTGAAAGACCAAGACTGCGATTTGAAGATCAAGTTGGCAATAAGTAAAAATAAAATAGAAATCTATAACAATTGGAAATTGAAAATCGGGTTTTTTTTTTTCATAATATTTCGCATATAAGCATTCAGCTAAAGAGGTTACGATTTATGAAATGTTGAAGTATTCCGGGGATAAGCTACAAATATGTGTTTTTCATCGTAATCAAAAGAGTCGACTTAAGCCAAATATAATAATTGTTTTCTCGCTTTAATTCATTCTTCAATTTAGTAAACGACTACAATGAAAGAAAAAAAAAAAAAAAGAAAAAAAGTAAAAAAGAAATCGTCGTGTGTTAAGGAAGAAACTATTTACGCAGTTTATTTATATTGGAAATTACATTTTATCAGACGAATTTATTTTTCTTGTTATGCTTTTGTCAAAGAATTTCATTGTTCGCAGAATTTCTATTTAAAATCTAATCGAATGGAATTCTTACAATGGTTGTTGAAGACACAATCAAGGCAAAGTTGAGTCAACAACATGCAAATAATAAATAGAGTTCCAGATGTGTTCTCAGCAATGAATCGCATAAAATTATTCTCGTGAACTTTCGACTTAAAAGAAAAACTTAATGTTTTTTTTCTTTTTTTTTTTTTCTTGAGTAAATGCTTCATTTCCTTGCAAGCTAAGGCAATATATTTAAATATTCAAGTATTTTCTGAAGAAATCATTTTTCCTTTTAATTTATTTATAATTCAGATTTTATTCTTAATTTTTATACAATTTTATTGTTTCGTGTAATTCTTTTTTATTAATTCCGTGGACTGTAATAAAAATTATTCACTTTTTCGTTCATACATTCATTCATTTGTTCATTCATTTAATCATTCATTCATTCGTATATACAATGAAATCAATTTGATTTTGAATAAAGTCAATGCACCCAAGTGATACTTAACTTTTAATAAATATTTCTTTCAATTGCTTCCATTCAATTGGAGCAAATTTATTTGTATTCGTATAGGTTAAGTAATAACGAAGGGGAAAATTCTTAAATTATTTGAATTGAAAGTTTCTTTTAAAATAAATTTATGTTAAATGAATTGGACGTTTCATATCCTACAATAAATAAACGGTTCTGTTGCTATTACCACTACTAGTATTGGTACTACTACTACTACGGCTGTGCGAGCGTTGATACTACTGATACTGTTGCTACCATTGTTACCACTTTTACTACTACTACCACTGTTACCACTACTACCACTGTTACCACTACTACTACTACTACTACCATTACTACCATTACTACCACGACTACTGCTGCTGCTATTACTACCACTATTACTACTGCTACTTGTAGCAGTAGGCTGCTGCTACTTCCACTACTATTATTGCTACTATGGCTACTACTCCTACTACTCCTAATACTGATGCCGCCATTGCTGTTACTACCACCCCTACTACTACTACTGTTGCTGCTACACCTAGTACTACTACCGCTACTATTGCTACCACAGCTACTACTGCTATCACTATTACTATTACTACTAGTGCTGCTACTATTACCACTGCCATTATTATTACTACTGCCACTATTATTACTGCTACTGCTACTACTACTACTGCTACTGCTACTACAATGCTATTACTACTACTGAAACTACTGCTACTACTGCTACTAGTGCTATTGCTATCATTGCTACTATCATTGCTACTACTACCCCTACTATCACTGCTACTACTACTACTGATACTAGTAGCAGTAGGCTACTATTACTACTACTGCTACTACTGCTGCTACTACTGCTATTGCTATCATTGCTACTATCATTGCTACTACTACCGCTACTATCACTGCTACTACTACTACTGATACTAGTAACAGTAGGCTACTATTACTACTACTGCTACTACTACTGCTACTGCTGCTATTATCGCTATTATTGCTACTACGGCTACTACTCCCACTACTCCTTATACTGATGCTGCCATTGCTATTACTGCCACTACTACCATCCCCACTACTGCTACTGCTGCTATTATTGCTAGTACTACTACAGTCATTATTGCTATTACTGTTACTACTACAACTACTACCATTCAGATTTTAGACCCAATTTCCATTACCAACGTTAAGCAACTAAATGAAATGACAATTTTATTATATCATCGTAATTATATGATACATTTTGAAAGGAAATACATAACGTTGAAGATGCACATATATATTTGAGTTCATTTGTATTCGACTGCCTTTTAAAGATACGTTCAATAAATTATCTTTAGTGATCCAATCAAATTTATTGCTATTTCTACATAATGTTTTTCTTATTAAGGATGCTTTCATTCTGTTAGATAATCGTGTTTAAGTGTTCTATTCCTTTTTATACTTTCATTCCATTATTCTTCAAGGAAGTGTCCTTAAACATAAACACAATACTTATCTCCTTTTAACTTTTATGTTAAAGGGACGTTGTGCCTTTCATTTATATAATTTAGACATTTCATGTACTATTCCTTAAATATAATTACTTTAATATATAATATCAAAAATGAGCGATAACAGCAACTGACCATTAAAAAAACTTGCCAAAAAACATTACATACTTGTGAACTTTGAAATGTGAAACATCATCTAAGAAACAGTTAATCGAAGAAAAAAAATGTCTGTCTTCTCTATATGTACCGCTTTTCTGCCAAAAAATTCTGCTCGTTTTATTATTACAATTATTATTTCTCTTCGTTATGAACATTTTATGGGAATTCTTAAGCATTAAGCGAAATTTTTATGAAAACAAAATGAAACGGAAAAGGGAGGAAATCGTTTTTAACAGCACACAGAAGTCTAGGAATCAATTAAAGATAAGAAAAAAAGCCAACAGAACGACGCCGACACAGTTACAACTATTATCATCATCATTACCACTATGTAAGCATGTAGTTGCACATCTACTTAATAATTGTGGGACAAATAGTGCGACAAAATACATCTTAAGCAGACAGCAGACAACAGACAACATTTCATTATCAACATTATGTCTACAGTTTCTTAAGATATAATTCTTTACAAACAAAAAAAGAAAAAAAAAGTTAAGAAAGTACGAATAACAATAAATTCAGTTATGTCGAATCTTTTATACCCACCAATTTTATCTCAAAAAAAAAAATTAAGAAAAATTAAATTTCGATATTCTGTAATAATGGGTAGACGTGACAGATTTTCTTTCCATTTTTATGGAATGCCGTGAAAATTTTTATTGTCCCGTCTATGAGTAAACAAAACGGCCAAAAGGTTTATATAGTACTGAAAGCGTATCCTTTGATCGATTAAGCCGGTTTTCAATATAAAGGTACGTGCAAGAATGTTTCAATGTTTCTACCAAACTTGCTCCAGAAAGCTTAATTTTTGCAAAGAAGGTAAAGGTTACCGTAGACATTATACAGCTAACCGGACAGATTAATGGACGGACGGATAGATCTAGGTAGATTCTTAATTTGATATTGACTGAGAATATATACACCTATGGGGTCTAAGAAGCTTCTTTCGTTTGTACAAAAAAATTTAATTTAATTTCTCTATTATATCGATTGGGCGTGGTTGATCGTTTCCATTTTCCTACAGATGCTACAGGACAGCTGCCCCTTAAGTAAGTGTAGATCTGTTTGCTATGGTTCATGAGTAATGAACAATAAAACTCGACTTTTTTGTTTTGAAAAACGAAATGTTCTCAGTTTACGTTCCACTCCGGGGGTGTGTTTTCCCCATTTTCAATATCAACCCGCGTGGAAGAACTTCCAATGTTTCTGCCAAATTTGAAGACAACATCTTCATCTTTGCGGCCAGGAGGATGTTTACCATAGACATTATACAGGCGGACACGCTGTTAGACGGCTCGACGGAAACGTTTAAATCGATTCTAAATTTGATGCTGAAGAGGAATAGATATATTTAGTATCTCTAAAGTTACTTTGTGGATGTTGCAAACAAAATTAAAAATGCATGTACTTCCCATCCTTCGATGGTGATTATGAAAACGAATTAAAATACATTAAAACATTATATTCCGACAGGGCTGGCTGCTAAATGCTCTTCACCATCATTATAATACTTTATCTATTTTCGTTATAAAATACCGAAAACTATACGTTATTTTTCATAAAAATCGTGATATAGGAGACAATAAGTTTTGCACAAAAAATAGTAATAGCAGTAGCAGTAGCAATAACAGTAGCAATAGCAGTAGCCATAGCAGTAGCAATAGCAGTAGCAATAGCAGTAGCAATAGCAGTAACAATAGCAGTAGCAATAGTAGTAGCAATAGTAGTAGCAATAGCAGTAGCAATAGCAGTAGCAACAGCAGTAGCAACAGCAGTAGCAATGGCAGTAGCAGTAGCAATAGCAATAGGAAGTAATAAGTTTGTATTTGAAATACTGACAGTAGCAAGTAATAAATTTATTGCTAAAATATCCACATTTTTTTATTACCTTTAATTATAAAATTCTATAAATTTTACAACAACTTACTTGCAAATAAATACTTGTTTGTTGTGAGAATGTTTGTACGGGGAGCAGTTCAAAAAACTGTCCAATCCGCTTGAAATTAATTCGAATTGATTGATACAATAAAAGGCACATCTATCTCAAGCTGTTTTGAGTGTTTCCAAATAGATGGGATTCCATGAACTTATTACTTATTACTGTGTACAAAAAGTAATGAGACTATTTTTTTAAGTATCCGCGCTACGCTATCAATGTACGTAAAGTTTTTTGGTAGAATCGAATAATTAGTGCGAACAATTGACATGAATTTCAAGACACGTGCCGCCTTAAGTTAGTAACAGCAGCGACGATGTTTTTTGCTTGTTTATTTGTTTAAACGATTTTGTTATCAATGATTTTTAGAATAGAAAAGTCTGTTGAACACCATCAAATTACGCTTAAAAAAAAAAAAAAATAAATAAATAAAAAAAATTTAAATGAAATTTAGAAAAAATTTTTAAAAATTTTTAAAAAAATGTAAAAAAAATTAAAACAAATTAAAAAAAAATTTTTAAAAATTTAAAAACAATTTTAAACAATTAAAAAAAAATATAATAAAAGTTTAAAAAAAAATTTTAAACAATTAAAAAGAAATATAATAAAAGTTTTAAAAAAAAACTTTTAAAAGTAAAAAAAAAAACAAAATTGCAATCTCATTACTTTTTGTCCACAGTAGCACGTCGTAAAAGATATAAGAGAAAGGTATAAGGACTGGGCACGATTGTTATTGCTTCACATTCACTCACTTTGTACAGAAATTGTTCTTGAAAATTCGTAAATTATAAACAAAAATAAACTCACTTTTGCCGGTTATACATAAGCGGAAACACACATAAACTTATTCCCAAACATTTATCGTAAGAAAACATTTTACATACACAGATACTAGCTATTAAAAGTATCATTAACTAAACTTATCATTTTTGTTTTTTTGTTCTTTGTTTGTAAACCAAACAGAGTAAAGATAAGAATATTAAATAAGATGAACACTGAAGGGGGCTTGCTATTCATGGCTAATAGGATAGATAGCGTTAATTTGTTGCGAGGAGAAAAAAAAAGAAATAAAAACAATTTCTATAAGTTTTCAATGTAACTGAGGATAACAGTGAAAATTAGTTCGTTGACACAAATTATGAAAAACGTTCAGAGACGGTAACCAACAGTCGATATACAAAAACAAAAAATGTTAATTAACTTAAAAGGGAAAAATCTTAATTAAGAGTTGTAAGCAAACAACCCCTAATAATCTTAAGAATTGTTGTTTGAAATGTCTTTTCTTATACAAAACTTTTTTTCACGTAAATTTTTATTTACTTTTGCAAGTAAAACTTAGACCAAGACCTTGTTCAACTATGGCGCGCGTCACAATAGAAAACAACAAAAAGTCTTAATTGTTATAAAATTAATTCAAAGTTTTCTTTTCCTTTTTTTTTACCAGTTTTTCCCATTTTTTTTTTTTTATGTTTTACGCGAACGCAGAAAAGTTTTGAAGTTCGCAGTTTTCATTTTCTTGATGTTTTTTTTCGCTTTTTTTGCTTTTTTTTTTTTTTAAATTGGCTTTGTTTTTACGTACGCTCACGTTTTCCTTGTTTTATGTAACATGTAAACATTAATAAGGAAGTGTGTGTACATGTTTTACTTTATANTATAAGAGAAAGGTATAAGGACTGGGCACGATTGTTATTGCTTCACATTCACTCACTTTGTACAGAAATTGTTCTTGAAAATTCGTAAATTATAAACAAAAATAAACTCACTTTTGCCGGTTATACATAAGCGGAAACACACATAAACTTATTCCCAAACATTTATCGTAAGAAAACATTTTACATACACAGATACTAGCTATTAAAAGTATCATTAACTAAACTTATCATTTTTGTTTTTTTGTTCTTTGTTTGTAAACCAAACAGAGTAAAGATAAGAATATTAAATAAGATGAACACTGAAGGGGGCTTGCTATTCATGGCTAATAGGATAGATAGCGTTAATTTGTTGCGAGGAGAAAAAAAAAGAAATAAAAACAATTTCTATAAGTTTTCAATGTAACTGAGGATAACAGTGAAAATTAGTTCGTTGACACAAATTATGAAAAACGTTCAGAGACGGTAACCAACAGTCGATATACAAAAACAAAAAATGTTAATTAACTTAAAAGGGAAAAATCTTAATTAAGAGTTGTAAGCAAACAACCCCTAATAATCTTAAGAATTGTTGTTTGAAATGTCTTTTCTTATACAAAACTTTTTTTCACGTAAATTTTTATTTACTTTTGCAAGTAAAACTTAGACCAAGACCTTGTTCAACTATGGCGCGCGTCACAATAGAAAACAACAAAAAGTCTTAATTGTTATAAAATTAATTCAAAGTTTTCTTTTCCTTTTTTTTTACCAGTTTTTCCCATTTTTTTTTTATGTTTTACGCGAACGCAGAAAAGTTTTGAAGTTCGCAGTTTTCATTTTCTTGATGTTTTTTTTCGCTTTTTTTGCTTTTTTTTTTTTTTAAATTGGCTTTGTTTTTACGTACGCTCACGTTTTCCTTGTTTTATGTAACATGTAAACATTAATAAGGAAGTGTGTGTACATGTTTTACTTTATAAAAAAAAAAAAAAAAAATCCATTGTAAACATAAACTTACAACACCAAAGACTTATTCCTCATATGTGTTGACCTTATACGTTACTACTGCTTTTCGATTTGGTTTTGTTTGTTGTTGTTTGTAGATGTAGTTATGTGCGTACATATCCTGTTAACAATGCCAGAATGTGACAATTGCGTCTTTACCAGAAAAGCATATAAAATCTAATATTTTTTTATTTTCTAAACCGTTGGCGTCAGTTTTTGCTCATATAAAAATATTATACAATTTTTTTTTCTATTTATTAGAAAATGTTATCGAAAGATTTTGCTTGCATTGCATTATCAAATGGCTGCCTTAGTATTTTTGTTTGTACGTATGTGTGTATTAAGGAAAAGACATAACCAGGAAAAATAATTTATTTTTATAATCCAAAATCAAATAAACGTCAGACGAATGTCTGTTTACCATACATGCTGTACTTGTTTTCGTCTACTTATCATGACAGTATACGTATAAGATAATGTTTGCAATTTCTTTTGTCTTATGATTTTCTGATAGAGCGTAGAGGAGTATAGTTAACTTTCCTCCTCACCTTAAGATCCTCAGAAAGGTGTATTTGCCTAAAAGATTTCGCTAAAATTGCTTTCCTGTCTCTGGATTAGTATAAATATTAGTAGAAGATATGTTTTCAAATCATTTTAAAGGGGTTAAGAGAAGACAAAAACATGGTTCTTATCTAATAATTTAAAGAGACAAATTCTTCTTTTTCTTTTGAAAAGCACTAGCTTGGGTTATTTTTGATTATAGGTAAACAAAAGGACTCTAAACATTGTTTTAACAAAATTTGGAAGAATTTTAGATATTTAAAGAAAATAACAAGAAAGGAAAGGAAAGAAAAGGAAAGAATTGGCATGAAAAGGAAAGCAAAAGGAAAGGAATGGAAAGGGAAAGGAAACGAATGGAATGGAAAAGAAAGGAATGGCATAGACCGGAACAGGAAAAGAAAAGAAAAAAGACTGGAATGGAAAGGAAAGGAAAGGAATGGAAAGGAAAATGAATGGAAACGAAAAGGAAAGGAATGGAATGAAATAGAAAGAAACAGGAAAAGGAAACGAATAGAATGGAAAGGAAAGGAACAGGAAACGAATGGAATGGAAAGGAAAGGAAAGGAAAGGAAAGGAATGAAATGAAAAGGGTAGGAATGTAATGGAAAAGGAAAGGAAAGCAATGGAAAGGAAAAGAATGGAATGGATAGGAAAGGAAAGGGAAAGGAAAGCAATGGAAAGGAAAAGAATGGAATGGATAGGAATGGAAAGGAAAACGAAAGGAAAAGAATGGAACGGATAGGAAAGGAAAGGAATGGAAAGGAAAACGAAAGGAATCGAAATGGAAAGGGAGAGGAAAGGAATGGAAAAGAGGAGAAAGGACAAGGAAATGAGTCGTCATCAAGTCTTGCTATAGGCCGAACAAGTTATGTCTAGAATGTTTGATCAAAACCATAGTTATGAAACTCGGATCTCTTTTAGTGCTTGGTAGCTAAGTGCAAGAAGGAATGAAATCAAATTACATGTACGATATGTTTGTAGACACTACAAGTGAAACGTGAATGATACTATATATAATATAATTTGTACCTTGCGGTATTTCTGAAGGATAGATTGTAAAGAATCTGCTCAGAAGCAATTATTGCGGTTTACATCTAGAAGTTTGGATTGAGACCCGTTTGACTGTTTGCCTTCTTCTAAAGGAGGATTTCTTGTGTTATTCCTATCACTTACTAGAGAAATGTAGATTTATTCTGGGTATATCCTTCTTAATAAAAGTAACAAATGATACAGTTGATTCGCCGAACTTAGTAGGTGAGTTAAACTTCAACGTTTCTATCCGTTCTTTTAGGAGCTTTATTTTCATAACACTTAACACTTCAACCCATTAAAGATACTTTGCAAAGATCTAACTAAATCTAAAAATCTAAAAGTCTATCCATAACTTGATCTCAATATCGTACACCTTAACGAATTAACCCCCCTTAATACTCGCATCTTGTCTATTCGTATCTTAACTCATTTTTAATCTCTACAGCTTCGTATTATTCGCCAATCAAACTCAATATATTCACTGAAACTTTTGCATCTTTGCAATGGTTTAGGTATTTACTTTCAGATCGGATCTTTACCAAATGTAAATGGGTCTCTGCGCTAGATGTATATATATATATATATTTTCTTTTCATATTATTTGGAATAATATCTAATTCAGCCGAACTTAGTAGGTGAGGTAAACTTCAATGTTTTTAATCGTTCTTCTAGGAACTTTATTTTCATCAAACTTAGCTCTTCATGCCATTTAGGGGTCTTCGCAAAAATCTAAATGATGTTCATACGTTAATCTAAATATCGTTCACCTTAAATACTAATGAATTAATCCTCTTTAATATTCGCTTTTTGCTTATTCACATCTTAATGAACTTTTGTTTAAGTTTAGTACTATTTGCCTATCAAACTGAGTATATTCACTCAAGATTTGTTAGGTTTGCAAAGGTTTGAGTATTCATTTTCAGATCAGGTCTTTACAAGATGCGAATGCTTTTATTTTATTTATACAAGTCGATCTAAATCGACTGTTCATTTTTTAGCTGAATTACATTCGCATAAATAACCAAAATATGGTTTTTTTTAAAAGAATTTTGACTAATTTAACTTCTAGTGCCTCGGATGATGCCTTCTGGCTTTTTTTTCTTCTAAATTTGAGTTTCCTTTAAAAAAATCAAAACCGGAGGAATTAGTTCAATCCATTCATCGAAAGCAAGTATTCATCCAGCAATTTCGAAGCGCTGGAGAATATTTTACAAATTCCTCCATGAATACGCTATCATATCTGAACCTTTGCGAAAACTAAGCCGAAAAGTTGAAAAACCTCAACAAAAGTCATTCTTAAGTATTTATAGCATTGACGATAACTTTCCAGTCGGCTTAGCAACAGCATTGAAGCAAAATGATATACAAGATTATAGTCGTGTCTTAGGAAAAAGTAAACTTCACAGTTACGAACTGGGTCAGTCAGTAGTTGAAGACCAACAGCGCTTCGATAAAATCCCCATGTAGCTTGATTTAGGTTACGTAGTAACGAAATGTTGCGATAAGTCGACAGGGCTAGAAAATGAATGTTGATTATTTAGCATGGAGTTGCAGAATTCAAAAATAGTAACAATTGTAACGAAAATCGACAAGAAAGACAACCATACTACTCACGAAGTTTTTGTGAACCACACAGTAAAGAAAACGTAAAGCTACGACAAGTCTCTAAAGTTTTGCGCTGCATGATATACTACGTTCGAAACGACCATTGGCCATTCTTTTGAATGCGAAACTCTTTAAAACCTCTAAGTTAAGATTCTTATCCATTGCCGTATAGTTATCGTATATTATATCGCAAACAAATCGTAAATATTTCAAATTCAGGTAATGATTTTTAATCTTTATATGCAAATCTTGCGAGAGGAAGAAGTTAAGGTCAAAGTCTGTACTTTCTTTTCGAACGTCCGAAAAAAGAGGCGATTCTATCATTAAGTCCAGATTTTTTTTTTTTAAATAACAGCTACAGGCCCGCCAGGGCCTTGGCCTCTCTCAAAGAGAAAATAGCTTTAAAGCGTTAAAAAGAGGAAGACTAGAAGGGAATAATTATCGACGTCAGGTCCTACTAATTTTGAAGAAAACCAACAAACACAAAAATCTTCATTTGAGCAACAAAAAGATTCAGTTGCTTTATCCTGTTTTTTTCCAAGAAATTATTATTTTACTTCTAAACGAAAGAGCATTAAAGTAACTTACAATATAAAGCAGAATTTTTAAAAACTGCTATCTTTGACGCTTTCGCTTTAATAAAAAAAAAATCTCTAGAAGCATAATGCCGGAAAAAAAATTTACAAACAACTTAATGTTGAAAGCAGGTTCAACTCAATTTTTAATAAGAAAAATTTAATAACTTTGCCATTGATTCCCTCCCAAGAGAAAAGGCCATAAATATCTCAAAACTTAGGAAGAAAACGAAGAAAAAAAAAAGAAAAATAAAAAGGAGAGTACGGTAATAATACATTGTAATCGCTTCCATCGCTTCCAAAGAAAAAGTGATTGTTTTCTCTTTCATGTCGAGTATACAACGTAAGCGTTGGGTGTTTTGTGTTTGTGCCTATCAGTCATTCTTGGACCAAATATTTAATAGCTTTTTTTTTCATAATTTTATAATGAAATATAAAATCAAAATTTTGTTGAAAAACACTCACACAGATAATAATATAAACGTGCACTGGGTCGAAGCTCGGCATTAAGATTAGTAGTCAGCCACAAGGGCAGTTGTAGTCAGATGTAAAAGGAAAAGATTATAAAAGTAAAAAAAAAATATGAATAAAAATAAAAAAAAAGGAAAAAAATAAATAAATATAAAGAATAGAAATAAAAATAAAAAAGCAAAATAAGAAATAAATATAAAGAACAGAAATAAAAAGAAAAAAGAAAAATAATAATAAAAATTAAAAAGAAAAATAATAATAAAAATAAAAAATAAAATAACATATAAAATAAAAAAAAAATAAATTAAAAAAAAAATAAAAATAAAAAAGAAATATAAAAATAAAAAGGCGTTTTATTTATTTTGCCTTTTTATAATTTAATATAAATATAAAAAGGAAAAATGAAAAAGAAATAAAATAATATATAAAATAAAATAAAAAATAAATATAAAGAATAGAAATAGAAAGAAATATAAAAATAAAAAGGCGTTTTATTTATTTT